>WNWK01005010.1:0-128640 GCA_009830355.1 Cherax destructor | reverse complement strand
TTGTCGTGGGTCCTTTGCAGGGTGGGAGGGGAAAATATCTACCTTGAGTTTTGATGGGGCTGGTGACCAAGGATGTTCAGAGGGCTGTGGGTATGGGGGCGGATTTTTGTATGTTTCATGGGGTATGAGGAGGTGAGGAAGATGGTAGGGTGAGGGCACTTGCGTGAGTGTGTACCATACAGTTTGCAGGAATAGGCATTTTATATGGGAGGGTGTGGGAGAAAAGTTTTCCTGTGGGTTACCGAAATCTGACTGTAGAGGGTATGATATGGTTGGGGGCAGGGTAGTAAGGGAATGGGGTGGACTTTCTGATAGTTTTTTTTGTTTTGATTGGGAAGTGGTAGGGCCGGGGGAGGGGTTGTGTGGGGAGTGAACAAGAGTGAGCAAGAGCAGGCAGAGGTGAATGTGGATGTGCAGCTGTTGTGCATGAGGAAGCAGGGCAGAAAGGTGGGGGGATGACATAAGCCTTATACAAGGCGGTGGGTTTGACTTTGGACTTTTAGGAAAGGTTTGGTTCTGCAAGGAGCTAGTGATTAGCTAGAGGTTGTGCTTTTTTTTTACAATTTTTTTTTTTATTTTTTTTTTGTGGTTGGTTCTTGACAGACTGATGACGGTTTAGGATCAGGGGTAGGCAAAGGGGGCCT
The DNA here is from genome assembly GCA_009830355.1 of Cherax destructor. Taxonomy (NCBI): domain Eukaryota; kingdom Metazoa; phylum Arthropoda; class Malacostraca; order Decapoda; family Parastacidae; genus Cherax; species Cherax destructor. The sequence goes on along the minus strand of WNWK01005010.1, from coordinate 127,996 downwards.
TCTGAAGTGCAGGGGTCATGTCCGGTTTCAGGAGTTTTAGGTACCTGTTTGGGACTGACCGTGATCTCATACTGATGATCTATGTTTCAAGGTGGTTTGCAATATATCTTGTAAGGAGAAGTGATATGTTAGATGGTACTTATGTGTTTATGGTTTTGTAAGTTATATGAATGTCTTGGATCATTCTTATACTTATGTATAAAAACAATTATTATACAATATCTTGTCTGTGGTGATGTGTGTGAGGGGGGGGGAGGGTGGTACTGTGGTGATTGTGTGGAGGGTGGGGGAGGGTGGTACTGTGGTGATGTGTGTGAGGGTGGGGGTCGGAGGGTGGCACCGTGGTGATGTGTGTGAGGGTGGGGGAGGGTGGCCGTGGTGATGTGTGAGGGTGGGGAGGTTGGTACTGTGGTGATGTGTGTGAGGGTGGGGGAGGGTGGTACCGTGGTGATGTGTGTGAGGGTGGGGGAGGTTGGTACTGTGGTGATGTGTGTGAGGGTGGGGGGAGGGTGGTGCTGTGGTGATGGTGCGAGGTGTGGGGGGTGGGGGGGGTGGTACGTGGTGATGTGTGTGAGGGTGGGGGAGGGTGGTACTGTGGTGATGTGTGTGAGGGTGGGGGGAGGGTGGACTGTGGTGATGTGTGTGAGGGTGGGGGAGGGTGGTACTGTGGTGATGTGTGTGAGGGTGGGGGAGGGTGGTACTGTGGTGATGTGTGTGTGAGGTGGGGGAGGGTGGTACTTTGGTGATGTGTGTGAGGGTGGGGGAGGGTGGTACTGTGGTGATGTTGTGAGGGTGGGGAGGGTGGTACTGTGTGATGTGTGGGAGGGTGGGGGGTCGGAGGGTGGTACCGTGGTGATGTGTTTGAGGGTGGGGAGGGTGGTACTGTGGTGATGTGTGTGAGGGGGGGGAGGGTGGTACTGTGGTGATGTGTGTGAGGTGGGGGAGGGTGGTACTGTGGTGATGTGTGTGAGGTGGGCGGGAGGTGGTACTGTGGTGATGTGGTGAGGGTGGGGAGGGTGGACTGTGGTGATGTGTGTGAGGGTGGGGGAGGGTGGTACTGTGGTGATGTGTGTGAGGTGGGGAGGTGGTACTGTGGTGATGTGTGTGAGGGTGGGGGAGGTGGTACTGTGGTGATGTGTGTGAGGGTGGGGGGGAGGGTGGTACTGTGGTGATGTGTGTGAGGGTGGGGGAGGTGGTACTTTGGTGATGTGTGTGAGGTGGGGAGGTGGTACTGTGGTGATGTGTGTGAGGTGGGGGAGGTGGACTGTGGTGATGTGTGTGAGGGTGGGGAGGGTGGTACTGTGGTGATGTGTGTGAGTGGGGGAGGTGGTACTGTGATGTGTGTGAGGGGTGGGGGAGGTTGGTACTGGGTGATGTGTGTGAGGGTGGGGGAGGTGGTTCCGTGGTGATGTGTGTGAGGGTGGGGGAGGTTGGTACTGTGGTGATGTGTGTGAGGGTGGGGAGGGTGGTACTGTGGTGATGTGTGTGAGGTGGGGAGGGTGGTACCGTGGTTATGTGTGAGGTGGGGGAGGATGGTACCGTGGTTATGTGTGTGAGGGTGGGGAGGGTGGTACGTAGTTATGTGTGTGAGGGGGGGAGGGTGGTACCGTGGTTATGTGTGTGAGGGTGGGGGAGGGTGGTTCCGTGGTGATGTGTGTGAGGGTGGGGAGGTTGGTACTGTGGTGATGTGTGTGAGGGTGGGGGAGGTGGTTCCGTGGTGATGTGTGTGAGGGGAGGGTGGTACCGTGGTGGTGTGTGTGAGTGGTACCGTGGTGATGTGTGTAAGGGCGGAGGGTGGTACCATGGTGGTGTGTGTGAGGGTGGGGTGAGGGTGGTACCATTGTGATGTGTGTGAGGGAGGGTGGTACCGTGGTGATGTGGTGGTGGGAGGAGGGTGGTACCGTGGTGATGTGTGTATTGGAACCGTGGTGATGTGTGTGAGGGTGGGGAGGGTGGTACCGTGGTGATGTGTGTGAGAGGTGGGGAGGGTGGTACCGTGATGATGTTTTTTTGGTACCATGGTGATGTGTGTGAGGGAGGGTGGTACCGTGGTGGTGTGTGTGTTGGTACCATGGTGATGTGTGTGGGGGAGGGTGGTACCATTGTGATGTGCGTGAGGGGGTACCGTGGTGGTGTGTGTGAGGTGGGGGGTGGTACCGTGGTGATGTGTGTGAGGAGGGTGGTACCGTGGTGGTGTGTGTGAGGGTGTGGGAGGGTGGCCGTTGTGATGTGTGAGGGGGAGGGTGGTACCGTGGTGATGTGTGTGAGGGGGTAGGGTGGTACTGTGGTGGTGTGTGTGAGGGTGGGGGAGGGTGGTTCCGTGGTGATGTGTGAGGTTGGGGGAGGGTGGTACCGTGGTGGTGTGTGTGAGGGTGGGGAGGGTGGTACCGTGGTGGTGTGTGTGAGGGTGGGGGAGGGTGGTACCGTTGTGATGTGTGTGAGGGTGGGGGAGGGTGGTACCGTGGTGGTGTGTGTGAGGGTGGGGGAGGGTGGTACCGTGGTGGTGTGTGTGAGGTGGGGGTAGGGTGGTACCGTGGTGATGTGTGGGGTTGGGGGAGGTGGACCGTGGTGGTGTGTGGAGGGTGGGGGAGGGTGGTACCGTGGTGGTGTGTGTGGGTGGGGGGTAGGGTGGTACCGTGGTGATGTGTGAGGTTGGGGGAGGGTGGTACCGTGGTGGTGTGTGTGAGGGTGGGGGAGGGTGGTACCGTGGTGGTGTGTGTGAGGGTGGGGGGGGGTGGTACCGTGGTGGTGTGTGTGAGGGTGGGGGAGGGTGGTATCAGGGTGATGTGTGTGAGGGTCGGGGTAGGGTGGTACCGTGGTGATGTGTGAGGGTGGGGGAGGTGGTACCGTGGTGGTGTGTGTGAGGGGGGAGGATTTTGGTACAGTGGTGATGTGTGTGAGGGGAGGGTGGTACCGTGGTGATGTGTGCGAGGGTAGGGGGTAGGGTGGTACCGTGGTGATGTGTGTGAGGGGGATGGTGGTACCGTGGTGATGTGTGTGAGGGGGGAGGGTGGTCTTAGTGATCACTCTCCCCTCGCCTCAAGACTGTTATCTATACTATAGTGTTGTTACATTTCTTGTCAGGCAAAATATCACATGTCAGGTCTTTTTTCCTGAGACAAACTGATCATTAGTGTTGGCCTTATGTCGGGCGAGGCAAGACTGTGTTTTCAGGACACAAGGAAGAAGATACATTCACCATTACTTAATCCCCACCTAGCTTTCCATAAGTGCTCAGAGATAACACTACAAATGACCCAGGGAACACCAACTTTCTTCCTCTCTCCTTATTCCATGATTTAAATAACTACTGTTTTTAAGAAGTAAAATTGCTGACTGACCTGCACATCAACACTTATACACTTTACAAGTGTGTAGCCTTTAGTGATGTGGGCGACAAGAACAGAGATCTCTGGTTACCCGGTGCTGGGTCCTAGTTGTGTTTTGGTACCCGGTGCTGGGTCCGCAAACATAGCCTCTGGTCTTCATCAGATGATGATCTGTTAAGTGTGGTTTTAAGCATCCGCTGGGATGCCTCTGCTAGGCTTCACATCTCATTTAAAGAGTACGATCATTGCTATATTAGACTAACTGGTGTGACTGCTACTTGACAGGTGTGACTGCTACTTGACAGGTGTGACGCGAAGCAGGTGAGGATGACCAACATGAAGCTGCACGTCCTTCGTCTCACACCTGGACAGGAGGTAAGTACACTATACAATACTTATGTGAAGAGCTAAACCCATGTGGATCATTCAGTGCGAGGAGTGGAGGGTCGATTCACAGTTTGCTAGGTGCAAGACAGACGCGTTATTTTACTCACCTAATTATTAGAAGATAGATAGGTTCATTTTATAGCACTGTTCGTTTACCATTAAGACTGGATGAACCAAAGAAGGAAAAGATATTCACCATCATTCATTCCCTAGCTATCTTTCCATAAATGGTCAGATATAAAGAAACAAATGACCTACAAAATTTCAAATGTTCTCCAGACACTTTAGTATATGATTCAAATTATTGCAATTCAAAGAAATAAAATTTCTGGCTTGTATCGTTTTGGTGGAGAAATTTTATAATTTTTCGTTCCTTCTTTTACTGGTCACTTTACCTGGGTGGGAGACGGCCGGTGTGTTAAAAAAATATACATATATACTACTGTAACTGGCTGATAATTCATCAGTCACTCTGCTCTGACTCACCATACAGTTGAGCACACTGTTGATCTCCGTGTCGTTGTTGTAATCTGCAGCAGGGGCGGTGGCAGGGTAGTGGCAGTGCGGTGGCAGGGTAGTGGCAGTGCGGTGGCAGGGTAGTGGCAGTGCGGTGGCAGTGCCTCACCACAATACAAGGCTGCAGTTCCCTGCATTCTCTCAAGCCACCATAAACGTCCTCTGGCCTGCAGAATGGTACTCAGTTGAGTCTAAACTGAATTAGGCTGGCCCTGCTCTGGGTGGCCCTGCTCTGGGTGGCCCTGCTCTGGGTGGCCCTGCTCTGGGTGGCCCTGCTCTGGGTGGCCCTGCTCTCGGTGGCCCTGCTCTGGGTGGCCCTGCTCTGGGTGGCTCTGCTCTAACTGCTGCCTACAATTGCACATAACTACTACAATATCGGATGATGTATAATACATTTCTTAGCAGGATACGTACATATGCAGTATATACTGTGGATAAATATACACGCTTTGTGCATATTTATATGCATATTTTATCTGGTGTCGACTCTACATCTCCTCTAAGAAACCTTACTCCTCAATCCAACTCTTGCAACATTACATAGCTCCTGATGGCACACGAAGATGCGTGAAAGATCTAGGGCTGAAGATTTCCATCCCCCCGATAGATCTAAGATTTCCATCCCCCCGATAGATCTAAGATAGACTTAGAGCATTGAATCTCCACTCTCTGGAGAGACGTAGAATGAGGGGAGATATCATCGAGGTGTACAAGTGGATGATGGGCATAAACAAAGGAGATATTAATTAAAGACACCCACACCACATACGGTGGTGTGGGTACCTTTAAGCTATTTTTCATTCTCATCCCCGTTTGGTGTACACTTTGACCTTATGCATAAATACTATGGCTAAAGTGCATATATACGAAAGTTGTATATGCACATCAGTAACACACAAATACGCCAATTGTATATACTACATGCACTTATGACTGTGGTATACTCACACAGCAGAGGTAAATACACACATGAATGAAATATACGCACACAAGATAGAAATGGACAAGACAGTACACACACAGGTCACTGAAGTGTACACGTATATGGAAGGAGAAAATACATAAAGAGGAAAGTGATAATATAAGAAAGAACACACCTGGATGGGTCTGACACCTGCGTCTTCTTCGACGCATGATTAAAGAAAACTGAGGCCAGTGTTTTAATGGGTGACATTATTGTATGTAACACTAAGTGAGGGAGAGAGCACGCACCCACGCGATCACTTACACACACACACACACACACACCTGGAACGGCACAAGATTATAAACGACATCCAGCACGGATTCATGGAAGGCAAATCCTGTGTCACAAACCTTCTGGAGTTCTATGACAAAGTAACAGAAGTAAGACACAAGAGAGAGGGGTGGGTTGATTGCATTTTCTTGGACTGCAGGAAGGCCTTCGACACAGTTCCTCTTAAGAGATTAGTGCAGAAGTTAGAGGATCAGGCGTGTATAACAGGAAGGGCACTGCAATGGATCAGAGAATACCTCACAGGGAGGCAACAACGGGTCATGGTACGTGATGAGGTATCACAGTGGGCACCTGTGACGAGCGGGGTCCCACAGGGGTCAGTCCTAGGACCAGTGCTATTCTTGGTATATGTGAATGACATGACGGACGGGATAGACTCAGAAGTGTCTCTGTTCGCAGACGATGTGAAGTTAATGAGGAGAATTAAATCAGATGAGAATCAGGCAGGACTTCAAAGAGACCTGGACATACTGGACACCTGGTCCAGCAACTGGCTTCTCGAATTTAACCCCGCCAAATGCAAAGTCATGAAGATCGGGGAAGGCCAAAGAAGACCGCAGACAGAGTATAGGCTAGGTGGCCAAAGACTGCAAACCTCACTCAAGGAGAAAGATTTTGGGGTGAGTATAACACCAAGCACGTCTCCGGAAGCACACATCAACCAGATAACTGCTGCAGCATATGGGCGACTGGCAAACCTGAGAATAGCGTTCCGATATCTTAGTAAGGAATCGTTCAAGACACTGTACACCGTATACGTCAGACCCATACTAGAGTATGCAGCGCCAGTTTGGAACCCTTACCTGGTCAAGCACGTCAAGAAATTAGAGAATGTGCAAAGGTTTGCGACAAGGTTAGTTCCAGAACTAAGGGGAATGTCCTACGAAGAAAGGTTAAGGGAAATTGGTCTGACAACACTGGAGGGTTAGGGGAGACATGATAACGACATACAAAATACTGCGGGGAATAGACAAGGTGGATAGAGACAGGATGTTCCAGGAGGGACACAGAAACAAGGGTCACAATTGGAAGTTGAAGACTCAGATGAGTCAAAGGGATGTTAGGAAGTATTTCTTCAGTCATAGAGTAGTCAGGAAGTGGAATAGTCTAGCAAGTGATGTAGTGGAGGCAGGAACCATACATAGCTTTAAGACGAGGTATGATAAAGCTCATGGAGAAGGGAGAGAAGGGACCCAGTAGCGATCAGTGAAGAGGCGGGTCAGGAGCTGAGTCTCGACCCCTGGAACCACAATTAGGTGAGCAATTAGGTGAGTACACACACACACACAGGAAGTGGAATAGCTTGGGAAGTGATGTAGTGGAGGCAGGATCCATTCATAGCTTCAAGAAGAGGTATGATAAAGCTCATGGAGCAGGGAGAGTGACCCAGTAGCGGCCTAACTAACTGTGATAAATCATGGAATAGCCCAAAATATATTGCAATGTTTTTCAAACTTTATTTTTTTTTATTTTTTGTTGATTTTGGACTATACAGTAATTTCAAAATTGACTAAAATCCATTTAGTGGAACATATATTTTAAAAGGGTAATTTTAACCCTACCCCCTTACTTCCTATATTCTAATTCGGCAAAAGTTATGCCTACCATTAGTTTGTCCAGATTATAAAGTATTAGTTTTTAAATGCCATGATTTGCGTGTAAAAGAAATGCAAGGAATCTACCTGCCTTGTATGGGCCAGTTGGCCTTCTGCAGTGTTCCTCCAGTCTTATCTTCTTATAAGACTGGTATAAGTGGGAACAATACTCCACTTAGGTAGACAGTGGCAAAAGCCAATAAGTGGGGATAAAGACACTGGTAGCAGAGGATCCTTGGGAAATGTTTTGCGCAAGACTTTATGGAGTACACAGGAATGAGCAAATACACAGCATTACTAGGCAAGCATGAGGTCAGGCTCGGAGAAAGACAGGTCACTTATAATGTGATAAAACTGCGAGAACGTATCGAACATGAGATCATTAAATAGCGAGATCATGTTAGGTGAGGTCAGGTATTGGCGATAGCTCGGGGAGGGGAGGAGAAGGTGACAAGTCTCTGTGTTTATATATATATATATATATATATATATATATATATATATATATATATATATATATATATATATATATATATATTATTGTAACCACGAACGAGTGGTATTGATCAATAACAACACTGCGCTAGCCAGTGGTTACAATAATATATAAATACTTCTCGTAGGCGTCACAGGCTTATCCAGCGTCGAGAATAAGCGATGCACAAATTCGTTTAGAATGACGAGTTGCTAGTTGTTTTGCACTCAACTAGTAGTGTGTTTGATTAAGAGACTGGTTGCTGTCTGGAAGACAGGTGAGACTAAGTCGAGTTGACAACGGCAGCTGATAATTGACAGGAGTTACAGCTGCCTCCCATACAGAAGTGGCAGGGATTGGTAAGCAGAATACTCAGCCTCTGTAGTGGCCAGGTAGCCTCTCGTCTCCCACGTTATACAAGTGACGCAAATTGTAGCACATGGACTGAGGGAGAGAAATTCAACAGACACTACAGAGAACCCTCGAGGAGATTCCTTGATGCTGGTGAAGGACTCTTGATCCAAGGCATTGAACTACTCATTACCATTCTTGGATCGAACCTGACTGCCTCGCATTTGCTAAGGGATTGCAGCCCTTACAGTTTATGGCTTTCACGTAAATGTAATAAGACGAAATAAAACTTCAAAATAGGCTAAAATCTCTTTAAAGGCATATGCGATAAAAATGAAATTTGAAGTTAAAAAACAAAGGGAGAACATTTAAGACGTAGTAACACTAGAACACCAAGATGAACACAATAACTCAACAGAAAAATACATTGAAATAACAGGTACAACGAACACTCGGAAATCGAACGTTAAATAACTCGCCAAAATATAATTAATCCGTCACACCCATGGGTGGCAGGCGGCCCAGTAATACACTTTACTTTACAAAGAAACACATGCAAGAAACCCACCTGAAACACATGCAAGAAACCCACCTGAAACACATGCAAGAAACCCACCTGAAACACATGCAAGAAACCCACCTGAAACACATGCAAGAAACCCACCTGAAACACATGCAAGAAACCCACCTGAAACACATGCAAGAAACCCACCTGAAACACATGCAAGAAACCCACCTGAAACACATGCAAGAAACCCACCTGAAACACATGCAAGAAACCCACCTGAAACACATGCAAGTAACCCACCTGAAACACTCATTCAAGTGTTCACTCAGTAAATTTAATGTTCGAGTGAACTTTTCTCTGCACTCACACCACCTAAACAGCTCAGTAACAATTTGTACATTTTCCAAGATATACCAGCGCTAAGTTTCAAGCTCATTATGAGAGTGATTTTCAATTTATGGCATAAAAGCTGAGAGAAAGTTAAAAATATATCCAACACCAACTTTAGGTGTCTTATCGAAGAAAACTTAAATAGTTGCTTTTAAAATGGCCTATATAATTGTAAAGACAAGAATCAACTAAGTTATATTTTCAGGTCACGAGAGGTTTATTAATTTAAACTTACGGGACTTACTTATTTACTTACAATAATGTACAGGATAAGCGAATAAATGCAATTTTTTTCAAAAATTACAAAATAATAGAAAATTTTGCCTGGATACCCTGTCATATTAACAATGCATGAAACTAGACTTGTTTCAGTGGCTGAGTGATCCAAGAGAAGCATGTTTCAGTGGCTGAGTGATCCAAGAGAAGCAAGTTTCAGTGGCTGAGTGATCCAAGAGAAGCATGTTTCAGTGGCTGAGTGATCCAAGAGAAGCAAGTTTCAGTGGCTGAGTGATCCAAGAGAAGCAAGATTCAGTGGCTGAGTGATCCAAGAGAAGCATGTTTCAGTGGCTGAGTGATCCAAGAGAAGCATGTTTCAGTGGCTGAGTGACCCAAGAGAAGCAAGTTTCAGTGGCTGAGTGATCCAAGAGAAGCAAGTTTCAGTGGCTGAGTGATCCAAGAGAAGCAAGTTTCAGTGGCTGAGTAATCCAAGAGAAGCAAGTTTCAGTGGCTGAGTGATCCAAGAGAAGCATGTTTCAGTGGCTGAGTGATCCAAGAGAAGCAAGTTTCAGTGGCTGAGTGATCCAAGAGAAGCATGTTTCAGTGGCTGAGTGATCCAAGAGAAGCAAGTTTCAGTGGCTGAGTGATCCAAGAGAAGCATGTTTCAGTAGCTGAGTGACCCAAGAGAAGCATGTTTCAGTGGATGAGTGACCCAAGAGAAGCATGTTTCAGTGGCTGAGTGACCCAAGAGAAGCATGTTTCAGTGGCTGAGTGATCTAAGAGAAGCATGTTTCAGTGGCTGAGTGACCCAAGAGAAGCATGTTTCAGTGGCTGAGTGACCCAAGTGTACGGTTCGTTCGTACTTCTAACGGCTGCACCATGGCTGTTCACGTGATTTCCAACCTCTGCCCATGTGATCTGGCATTAGCCAATGATAGGCCTGCCTTTTGAATGCCTCAGCTCCGGACGGCCTAGTAGTCAGTTACCATCCAGACTCAGTGCAGGACAGACGGACACAGGCATGGCCTCAGCTCCCATATATCCAACGCCTCATTAAACGCTACCAAAACCCAAGCTCATCGTCTGTTAATATTACCAAATCTATGAAAAGAACCCCACAACACAAATGGTGACAGCTGGTGGGCCTAGATTTTGTGTAATCTGAGCAGATTTAATAAGAAGAGGAAGAGCCGGTGTGACTGCCTCGAGCGTCTCCCAGACCGGGTCATACCAACCGTTAACTCACTTCCTCATGGTGTCGTCATCCAAGACTCTTGTGAAGCAGTGTCTCCAGTCTTTCTGGCTTCTAATTGCAAGTAAACCTCCGAAGAGTTGATCTGGGTTTTGCAATTAAGCCAACAAGTAAGCCAGTTTATGGGAAGAGCCTAAGCCAGCCTACAGTCATCCAGTGTCTCCTGCCATCCACCCAATTCTTCACTGCTGTGTGCAAGTAAGAGAATTCAGGTTCACAGTCCAGAGAGCTAAGCCAGCCTCTTACAGAAAGCCAGTTATACAAGTAAGCCAGTCGTTTCTTCAGCAAGCCAGTTCCTTGCAGTATTGTCTCCAATCGCTCTGTGCTACAAGTTGGACGCTTGTCAGAGTGATATTCACCATTCCTGTGGCTTATTGTGCAAAAAGCCACCTGGGTTAGTAGTCCCAAGGCCGTGAGAATAAGTGTACTGGCCGAACGCCGTGACGTCATCGACCACCGCCAGCGAGTCAGGCAGCAGTGACGTCATCCCCGCGCGCGCCACTCACCACCCGCGCTGCTGTAAACAAAACAAACCACCCGCTCACACTTCCACTACCAGCCAATATTGTGTGGTATTTTCTACCCTATCTGGGGTACCAAGAGAAGCATGTTTCAGTGGCTGAGTGATCCAAGAGAAGCATCCCCATTCATCACATAACACCAGCGTCGTATACATGATAACACCAGCGTCGTATACATGATAACACCAGCGTCGTATACATGATAACACCAGCGTCGTATACATGATAACACCAGCGTCGTATACATGATAACACCAGCGTCGTATACATGATAACACCAGCGTCGTATACATGATAACACCAGTGTCGTATACATGACTGCTGGCAGCAGTAGTCAAAACCAAAGAGACAGAACAGCCGCAGCTCAACTCCCTTAAGTTTCCTAGAGCTATAATTCAACTTTCTTAAGAGGTCTGGGAGCTGGAGAGCAACAACTTCCAGGGGCTATGAGCTGGAACTCAACCCAATCGAAGACTGAAAATGTTAATGCAGTAACAGACAATCAAGACAGACACATGGTACAACTGTTACATGTGTGATGTATTTGTTATGGTTTACACACCCTGAAACACTAAATATAAATCTTTTTCTTTACAGTTAAAATCGGTAAACACTGATCAAATAAGAAATATTTTTTTATAAATGTCATGTAAGAGACTGCAGCGCCGCTCTCAAATACTGTGTAAGTTCTAAGGTATTTTCATTTTTCAATTTGTAATTATGTGACATTTTATTTTCTGCAGTTCTTTTAGAAAAAAAATATATTGTTTTTATGTTTTTAAAACTGGCCAGAGCATATCCATCATAACTACCAACAATGAACACCTTAAGAGTTAAAAATATAAATGCCGAAGTAACACCTAAACAGTCCAGTTCTTCCTATAAGATACATCTTTCTTGAAAATTTGAAGTCATTTAGAAAAGACATAAGGATGTCCCGTAGCTCGATCGCTAGCTCACTCAGCTCACACACTGAGGTCCGGAGTTCGAATCTCCTCCGGTACGGCTGGAAAACATTAGGGACGTGTTTGCATAAGACACCTGCTGTCCCTGTCCCTGTCTACCCATCAGTAAAATGGGTACCTGGGTGTTAGTCGACTGGTGTGGGTCGCATCCTGGGACAAAACTGACCTAATTTGCCCGAGATGCTCAGCATAACAAGGGGCTTCTATATAGTAGTATGTCATTGATGTCAGCTAGGACTGTATACCATGTACATGTACTTGTAGTAAATAAATATATTATTATTATTATTATTATTTTTTTAACAAGTCGGCCGTCTCCCACCGAGGCAGGGTGACCCAAAAAGAAAGAAAATCCCCAAAAGAAAATACTTTCATCATCATTCAACACTTTCACCACACTCATACATAATCACTGTCTTTGCAGAGGAGCTCAGATACGACAGCTGAGAATTGTCCCTCCCAGCTGTCACTATCCCAGACCCCTCCTTTAAAGTTCAGGCATTGTACTTCCCATTTCCAGGACTCAAGTCCAACTAAATCAATTAACTGGTTTCCCTGAATCCCTTCACAAAATGTTACCCTGCTCACACTCCAACAGATCGTCATGTCCCAAAAACCATTCGTCTCCATTCACTCCTATCTAACACGCTCACACATGCTTGCTGGAACTCCAAGCCCCTCGCCCACAATACCTCCTTTACCCCTTCCCTCCAACCTTTTCTAGGACGACCCCTACCCCGCCTTCCTTCCCTACAGATTTATACGCTCTCCAAGTCATTCTACTTTGATCCATTCTCTCTAAATGACCAAACCACCTCAACAACCCCTCTTCAGCCCTCTGACAAATACTTTTAGTAACTCCACACCTTCTCCTAATTTCCACATTCCGAATTTTCTGCATAATATTTACACCACACATTGCCCTTAGACAGGACATCTCCACTGCCTCCAGCCTCCTCCTCGCTGCAGCATTTGCAACCCATGCTTCACACCCATATAAGAGTGTTGGTACCACTATACTTTCGTACATTCCCTTCTTTGCCTCCATGGATAACGTTTTTTGTCTCCACAGATACCTCAACGCACCACTCACCTTTTTTCCTTCATCAATTCTATGGTTAACCTCATCCTTCATAAACCCATCCGCTGACACGTCAACTCCCAAATATCTGAAAACATTTACTTCTTCCATAATCCCTCTCTCCAATGTGATATCCAATTTTTCTTTATTTAAATCGTTTGATACCCTCATCACCTTACTCTTATCTATGTTCACTTTTAACTTTCTACCTTTACACACTCTCCCAAACTCGTCCACTAGCCTTTGCAACTTTTCTTTAGAATCTCCCATAAGCATAGTATCATCAGCAAAAAGTAACTGTGTCAACTCCCATTTTGCATTTAATTCTCCATAATTTAATCCACCCCTCTCCCCAACACCCTAGCATTTACTTCTTTTACAACCCCATCTATAAATATATTAAACAACCATGGTGACATTACACATCCCTGTCTAAGACCTACTTTTACCGGGAAGTAATCTCCTTCTCTCCTACACACCCTAACCTGAGCCTCACTATCCTCATAAAAACTCTTTACAGCCTTCAGTAACTTACTACCTATTCCATACACTTGCAACATTTGCCACATTGCTCCCTATCCACTCTATCATATGCCTTTTCTAAATCCATAAATGCAATAAAAACTTCTCTACCTTTATCTAAATACTGTTCACATATATGTTTCACTGTAAACATTTGATCTACACATCCCCTACCCACTCTAAAGCCTCCTTGCTCATCTGCAATCCTACTCTCTGTCTTACCTCTAATTCTTTCAATAATAACCCTGCCATACACTTTACCTGGTATACTCAGTAAACTTATTCCCCTATAATTTTTACACTCTCTTTTATCCCCCTTCCCTTTATATAAAGGAGCTATACATGCTCTCTGCCAATCCCTAGGTACCTTCCCCTCTTTCATACATTTATTAAACAAAAATACCAACCACTCCAGCACTATATCTCCCCCTGCTTTTAACATTTCTGTCATGATTCCGTCAATTCCAGCTGCTTTACCCCTTTCATTCTACGTAATGCCTCACGCACCTCCCCCCCACTCACATCATGCTTTTCTTCATTGCTTAACGATTTTGTACCTACCTGGCCAGTACATGAAATTACCGTCTCCCTTTTTTCATCGACATTTAAAAGTTCCTCAAAATATTCCCGCCATCTACCCAATACCTCCAGCTCCCCATCTACTAACTCCCCTACTCTGTTTTTAACTGACAAATCCATTCGTTCCCTAGGCTTTCTTACCTTGTTTATCTCACTCCAAATTTTTTTCTTGTTTTCAGCAAAATTTCTTGACAGAGCCTCTCCCATTCTTTCATCTGCTCTTCTTTTGCACTCTCTCACCACTCTCTTCACCTTTCTTTTACTCTCCATATACTCTGCTCTTCTATTAACACTTCTGTTTTGTAAAAACCTCTCATAAGCTACCTTTTTCTCTTTTATCACACCCTTTACTTCTTCATTCCACCACTCACTCCTCTTTCCTCCTGCACCCACCCTCCTATAGCCACAAACTTCTGCCCCACATTCTAATACTGCATTTTTAAAACTATCCCAACTCTCTTCAACCCCCCCACTACTCCTACTTGCACTAGCCCACCTTTCTGCCAATAGTTGCTATATCTCACCCTAACTTCCTCCTCCCTTAGTTTATACACTTTTACCTCTCTCTTACTTGCTGTTGCCATTTTCTTTTTGTCCCATCTACCTTTTACTCTAACTGTAGCTACAACCAAATAATGATCTGATATATCTGTTGCCCCTCTATAAACATGTACATCCTGAAGCCTACCCATCAACCTTTTATCCACCAATACATAATCCAACAAACTACTTTCCTTACGTGCTATATCATACCTTGTATATTTATTTATCCTCTTTTTCATAAAATATGTATTACTTATTACCAAACCTCTTTCTACACATAGCTCAATTAATGGTTCTCCATTTACATTTACCTCTGGCACCCCAAATTTACCTACTACTCCCTCCACAACATTTTTACCCACTTTAGCATTAAGAACCCCAACCACAATTACTCTCTCACTTGGTTCAAAACTCCCCACACACTCACTCAACATTTCCCAAAATCTCTCTCTCTCCTCTACACTTCTCTCTTCTCCAGGTGCATAAACACTTACTATAACCCACTTTTCACATCCAACCTTTATTTTACTCCACATAATCCTTGAATTTATACATTTATATTCCTTCTTTACCTGCCATAACTGATTATTCAACATTATTGCCACTCCTTCTTTAGCTCTAACTCTATTTGAAACTCCTGATCTAATCCCATTTATTTCTCCCCACTGAAACTCGCCTACCCCCTTCAGCTTTGTCTCACTTAAACCCAGGACATCCAGCTTCTTTTCATTCATAACATCTACAATCATCTCTTTCTTATCATTCGCACAACATCCACGCACATTCAAACATCCCACTTTGACGGTTTTCTTCTTTTTCTTTTTAGTAAGCTATACAGGAAAAGGGGTTACTAGCCCATTGCTCCCGGCATTTTAGTTGACTTTTACAACACACATGGCTTACGGAGGAAAGATTCTTATTCCACTTCCCCATGGATATGAAAGGAAAAGCAATAAGAGCAAGAACTATTAAGATAAAATCAAAGACAACTCAGATGAGTGTGTATACAATAAACGTGTACATGTTTGCGTAGTGTGACCTAAGTGTAAGTAGAAGTAGCAAGACGTACCTGAAATCTTGCATGTTTATGAGACAGAAAAAAGACACCAGCAATCCTACCATCATGTAAAACAGTTTCAGGTTTCTGTATTACAGTCACCTGGCAGGACGGTAGTACCTCCCTGGGTGGTTGCTGTCTACCAACCTACTACCTATAATTATTATTATTATTATTATTATTATTATTATTACTATTATTATTATTATTATTATTATTATTATTATTATTCAGTCACTGTACAGTCACAGATGTTAGTCACAGATGTTAGTAAATGTACATGTTAAACCTACAAGTGATTCTACTTTAAGTATAATGTATCAATATTTATAGTTTGAAGTCGTTCAGGAGAAGCATTCTTAACTGATAGCACAAAAAAATTGCCAAATTTATACTAACACTATCTAATAAAATTCCGTTTCATCTTTTATGTAGACTACGAGAGTTGAACACTTGTAGTAGATTAGAAGAGGAATTCTCGTTATTGCCTAGACACCAGTAAGGTGATCATTGGTATTTAATACAGATAAGATTGAGAGACTTGTGCACTACCTGCGTACCTTCATTTATGAGACGTTTCGCCCACTAAGGAGTTTTCTTTATCAATCTAAGTCTAAGTAAATCAAAGAACGCTTAGATTGCAAGAACAATTTACTGACTGCTGTGTTGCACACAGGTGAAAACTAGCCTAGAGGAGTACGTACGTCGTGAGGCAGTGCGTGGAGTGGTGGTGCTGACGTGTTGTGGGTCCCTCACTAGTGCAACACTCCGCCTCGCTGCTGTACCCGACGGTACCACTGACAAGGTAGGTACTAGCTAGTTACCACACCACCACCTCTATAGCAGTGCTGGGAAGGCAGCTAGCCAGCACACCAACACTTATAGTACTGAGATGTCCAGCTAGCATACCTCCAGCACCCTAGTAGTGCTAAGGTAGCTAGCGAGCTCGCCTGCAACACTAGTAGTGCTGAGGTTGCTAGCTAGCTCGCCTGCAACACTAGTAGTGCTGAGGTCGCTAGCTAGCTCGCCTGCAACACTAGTAGTGCTGAGGTTGCTAGCTAGCTCGCCTGCAACACTAGTAGTGCTGAGGATGCTAGCTAGCTCGCCTGCAACACTAGTAGTGCTGAGGTTGCTAGCTAGCTCGCCTGCAACACTAGTAGTGCTGAGGTAGCTAGCTAGCTCGCCTGCAACACTAGTAGTGCTGAGGTTGCTAGCTAGCTCGCCTGCAACACTAGAAGTGCTGAGGTTGCTAGCTAGCTCGCCTACAACACTAGTAGTGCTGAGGTTGCTAGCTAGCTCGCCTGCAACACTAGTAGTGCTGAGGTCGCTTGCTAGCTCGCCTGCAACACTAGTGCTGAGGTTGCTAGCTAGCTCGCCTACAACACTAGTAGTGCTGAGGTTGCTAGCTAGCTCGCCTGCAACACTAGTAGTGCTGAGGTCGCTTGCTAGCTCGCCTACAACACTAGTAGTGCTGAGGTTGCTAGCTAGCTCGCCTGCAACACTAGTAGTGCTGAGGTCGCTTGCTAGCTCGCCTGCAACACTAGTAGTGCTGAGGTTGCTAGCTAGCTCGCCTGCAACACTAGTAGTGCTGAGGTTGCTAGCTAGCTCGCCTACAACACTAGTAGTGCTGAGGTTGCTAGCTAGTTCGCCTGCAACACTAGTAGTGCTGAGGTCGCTTGCTAGCTCGCCTACAACACTAGTAGTGCTGAGGTCGCTAGCTACCTCGCCTGCAACACTAGTAGTGCTGAGGATGCTAGCTAGCTCGCCTGCAACACTAGTAGTGCTGAGGTCGCTTGCTAGCTCGCCTGCAACACTAGTAGTGCTGAGGTCGCTTGCTAGCTCGCCTGCAACACTAGTAGTGCTGAGGTCGCTTGCTAGCTCGCCTGCAACACTAGTAGTGCTGAGGTCGCTTGCTAGCTCGCCTGCAACACTAGTAGTGCTGAGGTTGCTAGCTAGCTCGCCTGCAACACTAGTAGTGCTGAGGTTGCTAGCTAGCTCGCCTGCAACACTAGTAGTGCTGAGGTTGCTAGCTAGCTCGCCTGCAACACTAGTAGTGCAGAGGTCGCTTGCTAGCTCGCCTACAACACTAGTAGTGCTGAGGTTGCTAGCTAGCTCGCCTGCAACACTAGTAGTGCTGAGGTCGCTTGCTAGCTCGCCTGCAACACTAGTAGTGCTGAGGTTGCTAGCTAGCTCGCCTGCAACTCTAGTAGTGCTGAGGTTGCTAGCTAGCTCGCCTACAACACTAGTAGTGCTGAGGTTGCTAGCTAGATCGCCTGCAACACTAGTAGTGCTGAGTCGCTTAGCTAGCTCGCCTACAACACTAGTAGTGCTGAGGTTGCTAGCTAGATCGCCTGCAACACTAGTAGTGCTGAGGTCGCTTGCTAGCTCGCCTACAACACTAGTAGTGCTGAGGTCGCTAGCTACCTCGCCTGCAACACTAGTAGTGCTGAGGATGCTAGCTAGCTCGCCTGCAATACTATTAGTGCTGAAGTTGCTAGCTAGCTCGCCTGCAATACTAGTAGTGCTGAGGTCGCTAGCTAGCTCGCCTGCAACACTACTAGTGCTGAGGTTGCTAGCTAGCTCGCCTGCAACACTAGTAGTGCTGAGGTTGCTAGCTAGCTCGCCTGCAACACTAGTAGTGCTGAGGTCGCTAGCTAGCTCGCCTGCAACACTAGTAGTGCTGAAGTTGCTAGCTAGCTCGCCTGCAACACTAGTAGTGCTGAGGTCGCTAGCTACCTCGCCTGCAACACTAGTAGTGCTGAGGTTGCTAGCTAGCTCGCCTGCAATACTAGTAGTGCTGAGGTCGCTAGCTACCTCGCCTGCAACACTACTAGTGCTGAGGTTGCTAGCTAGCTCGCCTGCAACACTAGTAGTCCTGAGGTCGCTTGCTAGCTCGCCTGCAATACTAGTAGTGCTGAGATTGCTAGCTAGCTCGCCTGCAACACTAGTAGTGCTGAGATCGCTAGCTAGCTCGCCTGCAATACTAGTAGTGCTGAGGTCGCTAGCTAGCTCGCCTGCAATACTAGTGCTGAGGTCGCTAGCTAGCTCGCCTGCAACACTAGTAGTGCTGAGGTTGCTAGCTCGCCTGCAACACTAGTAGTGCTGAGGTCGCTAGCTAGCTCGCCTGCAATACTAGTAGTGCTGAGGTTGCTAGCTAGCTCGCCTGCAACACTAGTAGTGCTGAGGTCGCTAGCTAGTTCGCCTGCAACACTAGTAGTGCTGAGGTTGCTAGCTAGCTCGCCTGCAACACTAGTAGTGCTGAGGTTGCTAGCTAATCTAATGCTCTGTTTATTTATGAGACATTTTAACCATCTAATTGATTTTCAAAAAGGCAGAGAAAGTTGTATAAAGCGGGTTGAGAGATATAATTTAATCAAACTTTATAAAAAATAGATTTGATTTTAATATGAATATTGGGTTAGAGTTACACAAATTAGATTAATTTATAATTAATAAAATTTGGAAAGTTAAGATATGTCTGACAATTCGTCGACCATCCACCTGTATCATAATGGGACAGGTGTAATGTTTGCAATGTGATGTCTCAGCCTTGATGATAAACACAGAAATAACGAAAGTGCTAGCAATTTAACTTTTTTTCACAGTGGTTATATATATATATATATATATATATATATATATATATATATATATATATATATATATATATATATATATATATATATATATATATATATTATATATATATATATATATATATATATGCAAAAGATCACAGTAAACAGGTGATATCAAAATATCAAGACAACCACTATGAAAAATATAAGAATTCCAAGCGCTTTCGTGACTACTACATTATCAAGGAACTATAGGAAACATGACAAGAAGGCTTATATAAGGGCGAGACTACACCTCACAGTCACATCACACTAACAAAGACTACACCTCACAGTAGCGTAACATCTCACGACTCTGTGAAGAGGAACATAAGAAAGGACCTGAAACTCTTCCCAAGAATTAAGATTAGTCCAATTTATCATTAAATTCTTCCCAAATTTTATTAATTATAAATGAATCCAATTTATATAAACCAAAAGAAATATTCATATTATTTTCAAAACTGCTTTTAATGAAACATGATTCTATTATATTCCTCTCAACCATGGACTTGCTTGATACAACCTTCTCAGCATTTTGAAAATCAATTGGATGGTTAAAGTCTCTCACATGAATAAATAGAGCATTAGAATCTTGTCCAGTTCTAATGCTATATTTATGTTGTTTTAATCTTAGTTCAAGACTTTTACCAGTTTGACCATAATAAACTTTATCGCATATTTTACAGGAATCTTATAGACACATCCGTCAGCATTTTGGGGGAATTTTTATCAAAAGTCTTTTACTGTATCAAGATTTTTAAATACAACTTTGATATTAAAATTCATACATTCATACAGAATGTGAAAAAGACTTGGGAGTCATGGTAAGCAGGAATCTAAAGCCAAGACAACAGTGCCTAAGTGTGCGCAATAAGGCTAACAGATTACTAGGATTTATTTCAAGAAGTATAAGCAACAGAAGTCCAAAAGTTATTTTACAGCTCTATACATCACTAGTGAGACCTCATTTGGATTATGCAGCTCAGTTTTGGTCACCTTACTACAGGATGGATATAGATTCATTGGAGAACATACAAAGAAGAATGACTAAAATGATTTACAGTATAAGAAATCTCCCGTATGAAGATAGACTTAGAGCGTTGAATCTCCACTCTCTGGAGAGACGTAGAATGAGGGGAGATATCATCGAGGTGTACAAGTGGATGATGGGTATAAACAAAGGAGATATTAATAAAATACTGAGGATATCGAACCAAGTAAGAACCAGAAATAACGGATTTAAATTGGATAAATTTAGATTTAGAAAGGACATAGGCAAGTACTGGTTTTCGAACAGAGTTGTAGATGCGTGGAACAATCTTCCGAGTGGGGTGATAGAGGCTGGGACCTTGGGTGGATTTAAAAGAGATTGGACAAATATATGAGTGGGAGGGGCTGGGTTTGATTAGTGTCGTGAGTACGGGAATAAATTCTTAGGTAGTGGTGGTTTTGATAAGGACCTGCCTTGTATGGGCCAGTAGGCCTTCTGCAGTGTTCCTCCATTCTTATGTTCTTATGTTCTTATATCAACCAAGTTTTCATGGTAAGGGAGAACCAACATATTTTTGGTTGAATAAGGTTGGTTGTCCCTTTTTGGATTGTAAAAGTATTCCTAGCTATTTTAAAAGATTTATCAATTATGTTTCTTGGGTATTTTAAATCATTAGCTATTTCATAAATTTTAGAGATTTCTTCATCTATGAACTCTGGACTACAAATACGTAAAGCTCTCAAAAACATTGAAGAAAAAACCGACACTTTAACTCTATCTTGATGTGAAGATAATAGTGTACATAGGAACAATTATTTGTAGGTTTTCTGTAAATTTTAAATTTAAAATCAATGTTACCCTTAATAATAAAAACATCTAGGAAGGGCAATGAGTTATTTACTTCGAATTCAACAGTAAAATTTATAGAATGAGCTAAGCTATTTAATTGCACAAGGAAATGGTTTATGTCTACATTCTTAGGCATAAGGCACAAAATATCATCAACATATCTATACCACTTAGCTCTATTGGGAAGGATTGTGTTAAGCAATCTTGTTTCGAAAAATTCCATATATAAATTACTAATAACAGGTGAAAGAGGATTTCCCATTGCCATACCAAACTTCTGAGTGTAAAACTCATCATTAAATACAAATTTTGCATCAACAATACAAAGTTTAATAAGTTTAATGATAGTAGGAACTGGCAATGGTAAATCGTAATTAACCAGTTCTTCAGATAAAAAACTTAGTAAATCATCAACTGGAACTTTTGTAAATAAAGAAGTAACATCAAAACTCACCATATTGAAATCATTTAAATTAGTCAAGGTGCTTAATTTATCAACTAAATCTAAGTTGTTTTTAACATTAAAATTAAATTTTTTTCCAACAATTGGGCTCAAAATATCAACAAGCCATTTAGAAAGTTTATAAGAAACTGAACCTATGGAGCTAATAATTGGTCTAACAGGATTACCAGGTTTGTGTGTTTTTATTAAACCATACATATAAGGTAAAGATGGATTAGTGGAAGTAAATTTTTTAATTAATTCATCTTTGCCCTTCAATAGATGTTTTATTGTTTTATTGAAATTGCTGTTAACAGTTTAAGTCTTATAATTCACTTTTGAATAATAAAAAATTGCGCCTTACTAAAGCAGATAAAATAAATGCAATAGTAATTATGAAAGAAACCGATTACCAAGATAAAATGAATAACCTCCTAGATGACTTTGAAACCTATTCTAAACTTAGAAAGAATCCCTTAGAAACTGTTAACAGCAATTTCAATAAAACAATAAAACATCTATTGAACGGCAAAGATGACCGTGTTCTAAATGTTATTATGTGAATCCAGTGCCTTTAGTGATCAGAATTAGTAATAATCAAGAAATCAATTTCATTAATCGTAAGTTAGGTTGACAAACAATTTGGTTTGTAATGTAGAAGCCTAGGTGTTAATTCTTATGCATATTTCAACATGGTAAGCTGAGTCATTGATGATGCTCTTCACATCACTTATTCTCTCCAGCCTGGAATACTAGCGTATACATTCATTCAACATCTGAATTGTTGGGAATGCTTGAGGTTTCTTCAGTTGGTATTTATTGGTACATATGCGAGAAAAGTACACCATAATTTACTTCTGAAAAATCCTGGAAGGAATGGTCCTAGACCTGCAAACCTTAAACACTCCATATGAAAGCAAAAGACCTGACAGACGGTGCAGAGTACCTCCAGTTAAAAGTAGAAGCATAATGAGCACACCCAGAGAGAACTCGTTGAGTGCCAGAGGTCCCTCACTTTTCAACACCCCTCACTCGATGCATACAGAGAATTACCAACAAACTTCTAGTTGTCTTCAAGAAGGACCTTGACATGTTCCTCAAATCGGTTCCTGACCAGCTGGGCTATGGTTGAACTTCGTGCGGCCAGCAGTTACATCCTGGTTGAAGAAGCCTTGAGCCACTGGGAGGTGTGGTCTGTAACCAGGCCACGGGGGCACTGACCCCCGCCGGTAGCGTCATCCAGGCATCCTTCAAGTAACATGGCTGCTGTAATTCTTATCTGGGGAGGTAGGAACAAGTGCGGATGTAGCCCTACCAGTAGACTCCTGCGCAGATCAACTGGTGGACATAATTTGTATTATGGTCTTACTAACAGTTATGCGAAAAAATTTCTTCTTGAGCACTTTCCTTCCGACTGATTTAAGAAAGAGATTAATTGTGATGAGCCTCTTGGGAGTAGCTTTAATATATATATGTGATATTAAATTAATACAGCTTCTATGAAGGGGTGAAATGCTCTTGTCTATATATAGAGATACAGTTCATAAAAATTATAAAACGTTTTCACAATGTGTACATAAACGGTATACAATATCGACAAGTTGAAAAATTTAGACACATGTGCAACATCTGGGTATCTTTATTGTAGACGTTTCGCCCTCCAGTGACTTTATCAAAAATTCTAGGACATAACTTGAAGACAGTAGAACTATATACAAAAGATGAGTTAATCAGTCCCAGATACCCAAATGTTGCACATGTGTCTAAATCTATTTAGGTTTTTGCTATTTCTATACATTAGTAAGCTTTAGAGTGTCAGTTGCTGGGACGATGTAATAACCATCATTCTTCCTTTGGACAGATCAAGACATTCAAGAAGCACTTCGAGGTGTTGGGAATGTCTGGAACGATCAGTCGTGGTGGCGCCCACCTTCATATCTGTCTGAGTGACGACCAGGGCGACACCATGGGTGGTCACGTGATGGGCGACCTGGTCGTCTTCACGACCATGGAGGTCGCTCTTGGGGAAGCTACTGATGTTATCCTTGACCGCCAGCATGATCCTGCCACTGGATACGATGAATTGACTGTAACTAAAGACCAGGCCTAAAACAAGCCTACCACCACCTGTGATGAACTGGGTACACCTGAAGATCAGGCTTTAAATAAGTCTGTCACCAAAGAGCTGTTTCCAGGGCTTCTATGCAGCCGGCTCTGTCTCATTTAAAGCCTAATCTTTTTTACAATCAGCTCATGTATGATTAGCTAACCGCACAAAGACTAGGCTTTAAACAAGCCTATTACTGGTTACAATGAACTAATTGTAAATCAAAACTAGGCCTAAAAGAAGTTTATCACCGGGCTATCAGGAACTGCTTGTAACTAATGACTACACCTGAAACAAGCCTGCCATTGGCTACCTTGAACTGTAAATGCTATGACTAAAACACCTAATATCAAATATTTCCATGAAGTGAGTGTAAAGACAGAATATTAATCATTAACTGAAAATTTTGTATCTTCATATTTTGTATATATATATATATATATATATATATATGCAAAAGATCACAGTAATCAGGTGATATCAAATATAGACACACTATGAAAATAGAGATTCAAGTTATGATACTCACATTATCAAGTTCCTTGATAATGTGAGTAGTTACAAACGCTTGAATTCTCTATTTTTCATAGTGGTTGTCTTGCATATATATATATATATATATATATATATATATATATATATATATATATATATATATATATATATATATATATATATATATATATTGTTATACTAGCAGAATAATATGGCCTTGCCCATACGTTGTTTCTCATAAGTAAAAGCTTTATTTTTACCCTCAGACATGGAGGTGCCCTGGGCACCTTCCAGGCACATTCCCAGGGCACACTTCATGGGTACAGTCCCAGGGCACACTCCCAGGGTACACTACCAGAACGCACTCCCAGGAAACACTCCCAGGGTACACTTTCAGGGCACACTATTTGGGCACAGTCCCAAGACACACTCCCAGAGCACAGTCACAGGACACATACCAGGGCACACTACCAGAGCACCTTCCAGGCCACACCACCAGGGTAAACTGCCAAGGGCACACACCCAGGGCACACTCCCAGGGTACTCTCTCAAGACATACCAGAGCACCTTCCAGGGCACACAACCAGGGTACGATACCAGGGCACACTCCCAGTGCACACTATCATGGCACACTTATCGGGACACACTAACAGGTACACTACCAGGGCACATTCTCAGGGTACACTTCCATGGCACACCACCAGGGCACACTACCAGGTCAACACTACCAAAGCACACTCCTAGGGCACATTACCAGGGCACACTCCCAGGGCACACTTCTAGGGCACATTCCATGGGCACACAACCAGGGCACACAACCAGGCACACTCTCAGTGCACATTACCAGGGCACAGTCCAAGCGCACACTCCCAGAGCACACTACCAGGGCACACTACCAGGACACACTACCAGGACACACTCCCAGGGCACACTACGATGGTACACTCCCATAGAATCTTCCAGGGCACACTCCCAGTGCACCTTCCAGGGCACACTACCAGGGCACCTTCCAGGCACAATGCCAGGGTACACTACCAGGGCACCTTCCAGGCACAATGCCAGGGTACACTACCAGGGCACACTACCAGGGCACTCTACAGGGCACACTCCTAGGACACACTACCAGGGAACACTCCCAGTGCACATTACTGCGACACACTACCAGGGCACTCTACTAGGGCAACCTACCAGGGCTCACTAAAGCACATTTCCAGGGCACACTACCAGGGCACCTACCAGGGCACACTCCCAGGGTACAATACCAGGGCACACTACCAAGGCACACTACCAGGGCACACTACCAGGACATCTACCAGGGTACACTACCAGAGTACCCTTCCAGGGCACACTCATAGGGCACATATTACAACCTCAGGTTCAAAGGCCTGTTATCCTGAGTGTAAAAGAGAGCTTGGAGCAAAGAAACAAAGTAGAAAATTGCTTTGAATTGTATTTCCTTCACCAATCAATTATATATATATATGAGTTTTGTATTTTCCTTCAAGTATTTATACAGTTATGTACACTATGTACAAAGAGAGTAGTATTAGTGCACGCCACGGTAGTCAAGGCAAAACAGCAGCCAATAGACAATAGACAGAGACGACCGTACAACAACCAGCTCAAGGTGGGAATGACAATGGCAAACGTGAGTGAAATCCACATCACCTTTACCATTTCCAGACCCACATTATGATTGGCTGAACCAAGTTGTTGATTTGGTGATGGGGCCCCGATCACCAAACCTTTAACAAGATGGTTCGCTGGTTGGTGAGGCAGCCTATGTGGGTGTGTTTAACATGCTCCGAATAAAGGGGACGTACTCTTTGCATGCAACACCCCCACCCCAAGAGGGCTCAGGACTAGGCTTTCACCTCAAATGGGTAGAGTGCTGCCATGGCACGTTACAATAATGGGACCGCCTTTCCCCTCGTCCATCCTACTCGTTAGATAAAGCTAAACTTTTCTCGAGACAAAGTTCGGCTTTAAACTTAAGAGTGAAACAGCAGACGGTAGGGCTAACGTAGGTCCAAGATATCTGCGGTCGGTAGCAGAATATCCCCTCACTAAAAAAAAAAACCTTTTTTTAGGAGAAAAAAAAGAGCTGGCTCTACCCAAAGACCCTAACACATCCTTACCTAATACATTCGAGATAACACATCAGCCAGGAATGTGTTTAATATACAATAAATAAGGTTGCAGTCTGAGGCTCCATCTCATGAGTCTTGTGATTTTTCATGGATTGGAGGTACACCAGAGGGTTGTGGTCGCTGTAGATAGTGACCACCTGTGAAGACTGGCCCACGTAGATGTCAAAGTGCTCTAATGCCAATATCAGAGCCAGGGCCTCCTTCTCTATAGTGGAGTAGGCCCTCTGGTGTGGATGGTATTTAGCCGAAAAGTATGCCACAGGCTGCAACCAATCGTCCCCAGATTGCAGAAGCACTGCCCCCACCCCAGACTCACAAGCGTCTATCTTTAATGAGAAGGGTTTTGAAAAGTCTGGAGACAAAAGAATGGGTGCAGTACAAAGTAATCTCTTTGCTTTCGTAAAAGCATTTTGACATTCTGGGGTTCAATTAAAGGGAACTTTGTGACTGGTAAGTGAGGTTAGAGGGGCAACAATATCTGCAATTTTTTACAGAATCTTCTATAAAACCCTACCATCCCTATAAAACGTTGTAGGGATTATCTGTCAGGGGTTACTGGATAATTTTTAATGGAAAGAATTTTTGCAAATTTAGGGGCCACTTTGCCACTACCTACTTCATGGCCCAAAAAATTAATAGTAGATTGACCAAAGGATGACTTTGATAAATTAACAGTTAAGTGAAAACTCTGGAAGGTCTCAAAGAGAGCCTTAAGCCTAAACACATGTTGGTCCCAAGTGTCCGACACAACAACTATGTCATCTAGATATGCAGCCGTGCCTTCAAGTCCTTTAATAGCCTGATGGAATGATGCAGGCGAGTTTTTCATTCCGAAGGGGGTCACTGTATATTGATAATGACATCCTGGAATTACAGCATCGCAATTTGGATACAAAATTAGCCTTATCCACAAAGTCGATTACGTCATCCAGACGGGGCAGAGGATAAGCATCTGCAATTGTGACCTCATTCACCTTACGGTAGTCTGTACACATTCGAAACCCTCCATCAGCTTAATAATAATAATATTATCTTTATTTACTACAAGTACATGTACATGGTATACAGTCCTAGCTGACATCAGTGACATACTACTATATAGAAAGTCCTTTGTTATGCTGAGCATTTCGGGCAGATTAGGTCAGTGTCCGAGGATGCGACTCACACCAGTCGACTAACACCCAGGTACCCATTTTACTGATGGGTGAACATAGACAACAGGTGTAAAGAAACACGCCCAATGTTTCTGCCCTGGCTGGGAATCGAACCAAGGCCCTCGCCGTGTGAAGCGAGAGCTTTAGCCACCAGACCACCAGAGCCCTTAGCTTTGTTAACAAGGATGCACGGTGAAGCCCAAGGACTAGATGACTCCTCCACTAACCCATGCTCTAGCAGAAATTCTACCTCCTGTTGAAGTAGCCTCTGTTTTTCAGGATTAGCTCTGTAGGGGAGAGTTTAATAGATTTAGAGTTTCCAACATCTACGTCATGATATCCTAGTGTACATTTTTTCGGCACATCCGAAAAAATATCAGGATAAGACTGTAAGAGCGAAGTTAAACTAGTTACTTGATTCTTAGACAGCCCCAACATTGAGGAGGACCGAATTTGGAAGCTTTACATTAATCTCAGAGTGCAAAGAGTCAGGGTCATCAGAGGCAGAGGACAGAGTCATTACTGGGACTTTATCTGGTGTATTAAAAGCTTTAATTTGATTAATGTGGTAAGTTTTACTTTTTGAGGTCTTGTCAAGGGGAGATACCACATAATTTACATCAGATAATTTACTTACAATTTGCATTGGTCCCGTAAATCTAGCTTTCAAGGTGTGGCCAGGTATAGGCTCCTGTCCCAACACCTTATCTCCTGGATGGAAGGAGCGAAACTTTGAATTTCTGTCATACCTCTGTTTCATCGTATTCTAAGCTGCCTTTAAATTAGCCTTAGCCAACTGACGTGCTACCTGCAACCTTGAAGAAGGGTTGTAGAAGGTTGTGGAGGCGTCTTCTCCCATCCATCCTTCTTTGAGCACACGTAGAGGACCTCGTACATTGTGCCCAAAAATAAGCTTAAATGGAATGTACTCTGTAGACTCTTGCACAGTTTCTCTCATTGCAAATAGAAACAGAGGAAGTGATTCATCCCAGTCTGTAGGAAAATGCATACAAAAAGTTCTCATCATTGTTTTTAACGTCTGATGGAATCTTTCCAAGGCGCCTTGGGACTGAGGATGATAGGCAGTGGATAGATTATGAACTATTCCCAGCCTAGTTAATGCTTCCCTAAATGTTTTGGCAGTGAAGTTAGTACCTTGATCCCTTTGAATAGATTTAGGAATTCCAAAGCAAGAGATAAACTTAGTTAAGGCTTTAAGGATTGCTTTAGTGTTTATACTGCGCATAGGAACTGCCTCTGGATATCTAGTTACTCTATCCATGATTGTGAATAAGTACTGATTTCCAGACTTAGCTTTAGGTAGTGGACCTACACAATCTATTATTGATTCTGAAAAAGGGTCTCCATTAGCAGGAATGGGATGGAGAGGTGCAGGTTTAATGGGGTGTCCAGGTTTCCCTACCTGCTGACATTCTAGACAACAGCGAATATGATTCTTTACATCTTGCCTTAACTTTGGCCAAAAGAATTCTTTTAATATTCTATACATAGTTTTGGTAATTCCCAAATGGCCTCCTAAAGAAGAGTTATGGGCTATATTTAATATATGAGATCTAATTTTTTTGGGAACTACTAATCTATCTGTCTGCTGTCTTCCCTCCATCTCCTTACCAGTTTCAGTGCAGACTAAGTAATCTTTTTTAAGTTGATATTTGACCGGGTGACCTGAAGTGGATTCACCCACGTCTGCCTCAAAAGCATAGTTTAGTGAGGAGTCTTTTCGTTATTCCTCCCGAAAGGACAGTCCCTCAGGCATGGAAACAGAGACATCAGGCAATCCTGCAACCCTGGAATAGGAAGGCTTGATCTGGGGCTGTTCACTAAATTTACGAGGCCCTGGCCAGTTTTCCTCGTAAAGGAAATTGGTTAGTCCGAGATCAGAGTCGTCTAAGGACGAGTTAACATTCTCATCAGACATCACTTTGGATTTTGCCCGAGTTATGGCCAACATCGGGGAAGAATTAATCATTATTGGTTCAATACATTTAGTAGACTCAATGTTATTACCCCGTAATTGCATCACATCTTTCATGGGGAATCCATCAGATACACCTACAGTCAAATACCCAGTGTAGTATTTACTCTGCACATATATTTTATGTAAAGGGACAGAAAATACTGCTCCTCCAAAAGCTTCTAACAGAACTGAGGACTGCAAAGGGGAAGTACTCCCTCTCTTATAAGTGAGCAATATGCTCCAGTATCCCTAAAGGTTGTAACTTCCATTTTCTCTGAATGTTCCTGAAGGGATATATGACAAGTGCTATAGTAGGGGGCCATCCCCTTCTTTACTTATTTCTGAGTCATATTATTATTATTAGGGACAGTATAAATTTCCCCTAATGGTTGGGGGTTATTTGGGCAATTGGGTCTGATGTGGCCGGGTTTGTTACAATTGTAACATACCATTTCAGCTTTAACTTTGGCACCTCGTTGATTTTGTGGCTTATGCCACTCTGGATACTGCCGCCTCGAATCACCATGTTGAGTAATTTGAGGTCACTCACCAGGTTGACCATGAGTGAAGTAACGCTGCTCACCAGGTGATTTAGTTGACTGTCGACGAGATTCACCTTCATCTTGACATTTCGTTCTCCACTCAGGAACTTTTCTTTGACGATCTCTGCTCATACCAGGCTGTTGAGGAAAGAGATAAGACCGCTCGGACAAGGAGCGGTTAGTTTCAAAAGTATCAGCTAACTTGGCTGCTTCCAATGCCGTAGCCAATGAACGATCTTGAAGAAAGACTCTAACCTCTGGACTAACAGACTCCAGCAGGTTGTCCACCAAGATGAGCTGCACCAGATTATCAAAATCAACGACACCACTTGCCTTGTACCACTGACCCAGCTGCCTTCTACCTAGTTTGAATTCTTTCCTATACTTGGCATGAATACATTGATAAGCCCCTTGAACAGTGGTTTTCACAATGCGATAGTTACCAAAGTCTTCATTACTGAGAATGGACGTAAATTCTTGTGCCTTACCAAACAACGCAGTATGCACCAGTGACGCCCAATGAACCTCAGACCACCTTAAAGCTCGAGCCTGGTTTTCAAATGCTTCGAAAAACTGTTCAGGCTCTGCTTCAACAAAACGAGGAACAAAATGTACTGCCCTTTGCAAACTGAAGTCATCTACAGTCTGATGGAATTGCCTCCTCTCCTTCTCTCTATCAAACTCTTCCTTAGCAAATGCACGCTGTTCTTTAGTTTGTTCAAGATTGAGTCTGGCTAACTCAAGCGCCAATGAACCAGACTCGCCTGTAGATAAACCCACACCTGTGACTTCATGAGACTGTTGGTTTTGCTCAGGAGTTCTGTCTCTCCCATTATTTTGTAGAAACCTTAATGGTGACCTACGGTTAACAGCTCCTGTAGCGGGAGAAACATTAGTCTGATGTGCCATAGTTTCAGTTTTCAATTTAGTCCTTATAATATCATGCAACTGCGACGCCGTGAGGGACAGTTGATAGTCAATACCAATAGCATGAGTGTACTCAGACACTAATCGTCTGACTCGGGAAGGTGGCATTAATCCCAACATAACACGCTGTAGCTGCTATGCACAGTACGACTGCAGAATACTCACACGATAGCAAGGTTGACACACAATAACAAAGCCAATATGCACACAATAGCAAGGCTGACACGCAATAGCAAACCAGTTTGCAACATACTTACACAATAGCAAGGCTGACCGTAGCGAAGCGAATGCAAAGATGACACACAAAACTCGTGAAGCGTTGGCAAAGCGTAAGCAATGCCAGATAGCAAGCTATCTAGATACAGGACTAGCTCCTGCTCCAACTTCAACTCTAGGCTCAACTCCTGCTCTAAGTCCAGCTCCAGCTCCCGGACAGGCTACCCATATTACAACCTCACGTTCAAAGGCCTGTTATCCTGAGTGTAAAAGGGAGCTTGGAGCAAAGAAACAAAGTAGAAAATTGCTTTGAATTGTATTTCCTTCACCAAACAATTATATATATGTGAGTTTTGTATTTTCCTTCACCATTTATACAGTTATGTACACTATGTACAAAGAGAGCAGTATTAGTGCACGCCACGGTAGTCAAGGCAAAACAGCAGCCAATAGACAGAGATGACCGTACAACAACCAGCTCAAGGTGGGAATGACAATGGCAAACATGTGAGTGGAATCCACGGCACCTTTACCATTGCCAGACCCACATTATCATTGGCTGAACCAAGTTGTTGATTTGGTGATGGGGCCCCGATCACCAAACCCTTAACAAGATGGTTCGATGGTTGTTGAGGCAGCCTATGTGGGTGTGTTTAACATGCTCCGAATAAGGGGGATGTACTCTTTGCATGCAACAGCACACTACCAGGGTACACTACCAGGGTGCACTTCCAGGGCACAATACCAGGGAACTCTTCCAGGGCACAACCAAGGAACACTCCCAGAGCACCTTCCAGGGCGCACTACCAGGGCACACTCCCAAAGCACATGACCAGGGCACTTCACTTCCAGGGCAACTTCCAGAGCACACTCCAATGGCACACTAACAGGGCCCCTTCCAGGGCACACTCACAGGATACACTACCAAGACACACTCCCAGGGCACACCACGGTACACTACCAGGGTACACTTCCAGGGCACACTCCCAAGACACCTCCCAGGGTACACTACTAGGGCACACTACCAGGGCAGACTACCAGGGTACACTACCAGGGCACACTCGCAGGGCACACAACCAAGGTACACTACCAGGGCACACTACCTCTCTATCTGTTTTTTTTACACAGGGTTTGACAAGGTTAGGTTAAGGATCCCTAACTTTATTGACAAGATAAGGATTCCTAACTTTATTGAGAAGCTAAGAGCTGTTACCTACATCAGCTCATTTATCTTGAGATTATTGTCTCAAGAATCTTGCCAGTGATTGACAGGAGTGACACTGGTCTGTAGTTGCTGATTTCTGCTCTGCTCTTCTTTTTGTGAACAGGGACTTCATTTGTCCCTTTCCACAGAGAAGGTCATTTATACTGTACTAGGCAGTGCTGAAAGATGCGGGTTAGAGGTGCTGCTAGCTGGTCAGCATATCTCAGCAATTTTGGGCTCAGCTTGTCTGGGCCCACAGCCTTTTCTTAGTCAAGCGATTTAAGATTAACCTTCTCCTGCCTTATTATCACCACTGACAGTTTTGACAGTTCTTGCAGGAACCTGCATTTTGGTTACAAAGTGTTATGTAGAGAGGTAGAGAGGTCCGCTTTCTCTTGATTACTAGTAGAGGTGGTCCCATCCTGTCGATTTAGAGGTGGCATAAGTTCATCAGACAGATAACCTTGTCTGTCATTGACCAGGGACCACCAGATTTTGTAGCCTACTCTACCTGATGCTAACTTTATTGAGAAGCTAAGAGCTGTTACCTACATCAGCTCATTTGTCACCTCGTCACAGCCCAGAAAGGGCTGTGACGAGTGCTAGAGAAAGAATCATCAAAGTTTATGTAGTAAATCAGTTGCTGTCAAAAAGTCAGTGAAGGAGTCTTGAGTCAAAGGTGAGGCCGTCAGCAAGGAGGGAATATAAAGTAAGGGCGTTAGAGCGGTGACGACATCGGAGGTAAATTCTGTGTGCTCGTTTATAGATTGAAGAGTCCAACAGAATATGGTGAACCAAAACTGGAACCTGACAAGTCTCATAGAGTGGAACACGGCGCCTCTCCGTGAGATACCTGTGAGTAAGACGAGTGTGTCCAATGCAAAGACAGAAGATGGCCAGAAACCTAAGCTTGGTTTGATAAAATGTTATATATGTATATTATCAGACCAACATTGTTGCCACTGGTTGCGAAGTTGGTTAGAATTTACAGCAAAATAGTCTGTGAATTGAGCACCTCTATATGAAACTGGGAGGTCATGTACTGCTGACCTCGCAGCAGTGTCTGCCTGTTCATTGCCCTGTATGTCAACATGAAGTGTAAAAGGTACATTATAAGATTCTTCTCTGCTAGAAGACAAGTGTAAGGGCTCTAACTCTCTGGCAGACTTGGAGGAAAGAAACGAGGGGCATAGATGGAGCCCCTGAGAGATACGGACAAGACGATTACCAATTCTTGTGGCAACTTCAAGAGGGTTTGCTATAGTGACACCGGCAACCCGAAGAACGGCAGCCGGGTCTGGAGATTATTTGCCACTCAGTTTCCGTACTTTTTTCCAGACTGCACTCAAAGAAGAAGCCGAAGTAAAGGTAGAAACATAATCCCCCAACAAGTGCGTTTAGTTTCATGGATAACACGGTGGGCGACCGCTCTCTTCCACTTAAAATCAAGGAGTCGCTCTGTGGTCTTATTGTAACGATATCTGCCCCGTGCAGCGCGTTTCAAACGTACCGCACGAGCACATGCAGGAGGCCACCAAGGCACACATTTCTGAGAATGCTTGCTCGAGGTCTGGTGTATAGAACGTAAAGCCACTGTTAAAACGGAGGTCGAAGAAGGGTCCCCAATAAAAGCAGTATGACGCGAGTATATCCCAGTTAGCTCGGTTAAATGCCAGTGTGGGTCTTGAGGAGGTGGATTAGATTAGATTAGATTTTGCCACCTAAGTGGCTAGTTTATTGTGCACCCATATCCATCCTGTGGACGGTAGCGCAAGAGCATATGGATACACAAAAGGCCTAGGCACTAGGCCCCAAAGGGTTAACAATTGTACATTTGGGTTATATCTACATTTCAATTATCTGTTACAAGCAAATTTAGGAAATTTGCTTAGTATAAGTGGTATCCTACCTTCACTAATAAGATATCTTGACATGTCACATAGGTTATTATACTGTCTATCTCTATATTCCTCAATAAGTGGACAATTCAGCACATAGTGTTCAAGACAGTGACCATATGCCTGATCACATAATTTGCATTTAGTTTGAACATCATCTGTGTATCTCCCAAATTGCCAAAAGTACCTGTAGCCAAGCCGAAGCCTGGCCACTACAACATCAGTCAGTCTGTTCACATTGCAAGTTGCTCCATAAACATACTTATCTACGTTCATGTTATCATAGTGGGTTATAGATCTACTCAGGCTTCTAACTGCATTCCTATAGCTATCAGTTAGGTGGAGAATACGTATGGGAAGTAAGAAGGACTGGAAAATGACCACTGTCATGTAAGTCTGGGAGTACAGACCAGATAAAGTCAAGTGCGGTTGATGAAGAGCAAACTGAGAGATCGATGCAAGAGAGAGAGATTGAGTACGAGGATCAAAATGGGTGGAAGTACACATATTTAAAACATGGAGGGAAAGAGAAGTGAGAAAAGCCTCTAACTGAATGCCACGAGAGTCAAGGTGAGACACCCCTTCCCAGAGGAAATGGTAAGCATTAAAATCGCCTAATAACAGAAGTGGTGGCGGTAATGAAGAAACCATAAATGCAACATCCGGATTAAATAATGCCCGAGAAGGAGAGAGATACAAAGAACAGACCATATATCACTTATTCAAGTAGATGCGTGCTGCAGTGTAACACAACGAAGTATGAACAAAGATCTGATGGTATAGTATACCGGTGCATACAAAAAATGTACTTTTATTAAAGGTTCCATCGGAAAAAAGGATACGATGAATACAATAGAGTGAAAAACTTAGTCCATTATGTACTATGAGTAGAGTGAGAGGTATTCGAAGCAGTGTCATCAGAGAAAGGTCGTGGTCATTTAGATGCAGGACCGGAGGTGGTCCGTTTTGAGGTGGGCAAACAATCTGAAAACCATCGCACCATATGGGGAGAAGCCGGAAGCATGGTCAAAGACATGCGGAGGTCGGATGTGTCAAAGGAGTCAGGCTGAGCCCTAGTATCAGGAGCGTGCGACAAAATGTCACCTGCAGAAAAGTCTGAAGGATGGTCTGGTAACAAGGCAGGGTCGTAAGAGGGTGCTGCTACAGAATGGGGCCCAACAGGAGCAGTTTCATGGCTTTGGGACTCCATGGTTAGGTCTCTTTTTCTTTTTGTTTAAAAAAAAAGAAAAAAGGAAAGAAAAAAGGGGGACATGGAGGGGTAACTTCTAGAGGAAAAAGACTGTAAGTCCTCCCTTCTGCATCAAAGAAGACCTCAGCGCAGCTGGTAGTGCAGATGCGACATGGAACCCGTACCATACCCTACCCTTCATACCAGTAAACCAGCAATCCGGGATAGCAACCTCACATCTACCGAGCCACCTCGGCGGACAAAAGAGAGGGTGGTCGGAAACCCACCACAAAGCATGCCTCCTTCGGCCACCACCTCCTGGAATCCAACAGGTAGCCTCCAGAGATATACCCGCCCCATGAAAGATGGGTGTATCTCTGGAGAGGGATTGGGATCTCCAGACGATCCAGATTCCACGATTAACTACACTACCACCAAGGACCTCAACGGAATAGGATGGACCCCAGTGCCCTTTCCCTGGTCTAGGAACTAGAATGCCTGAGGGAAGAATCTCAAAGGCTGAAAACAGGAAAGGGAAAGGGAAGGGATGGGGAGAGGAGGTGAAATGGGAAAGGAGGGATGGGGAGGAAGGGACAGGAGAAGGGAAGATTGGGGGTATTTAGGTTCGATCGGAGGAAGAAGACCGAAGGGTGCAATTACTCAGACCAAGAGCCATTTCACCACTGCAAGGGCCCCCCTCCCCCCTGGAAGAGGTCCAAATGGAACAATAGTATACATTTTTACATTATCCTCATACAGTGTTCACTCTCTTCAGTGAAGGATTAACATACATAATACATACTTATATCCTTTATTTATCCAGGTATAAGAAAAGTTGTATATTTGCATAAACAAGTACAAATACACACACATACACACACGCACACATAAACATACACACATATACAAACACGCACACATATACACACACACATACACACAAACATACATACACACACAGCTATGACTCGACCCCTGCGACCACAATTAAGTGAGTACAATTAGGTGAGTACACACACACACACACACACACAACATACATACATACATACATACATACATACACACACACACATACACACACACACACACACATATATATATATATATATGTAAGAGTGATATTTTTGAACACCTGGTACATTGAGATAACAGTTACATATATTTGTTGTATTCGCATAGAAAATGCACGTCAAATAATTTTTCTCTAAGAGATGTCAACTAAGTTGTGGAGAATGTATTATGCATTTGGGATGGGGCATCTCTCTCTATATATATATTATACAATGTAATATATACCTTATCTGAGTTAATATATTAACTTAATATATTAACTCTTTCCACACTGAAGAGATATCCCTCTCAGTATATACACTGAGATGTTATTCCTCCCAGGGTATATTCATTGAGAGATGTCTCCTCTGGATGTCTCTATACACTTACGAATTAGATTCAGCCTTTAACTCTGACATAAGATAATTTAACCTCTGGTGAGATACACAACCTTTACAACCACTTATGGTAGTAAGTACACACAAGCACATCTCACAAGCTAATATCATATTCAACACCTCACAACACTATATAACCCACTTTTTTAATACGTGTATAATATTTCTAAGAATAACCATACTTTAGTTGTCTAATAATTGATTAAAAATGATTAAACGCTCTCGACTAACTTAATCAGCTTAACAATGCATTTCTAAAATCACAGTTTTTTAACCCTGGAGTGTTTGGGATTAGTATGTGTCAGTAGGCCTACTGTATTGCTCCTGGATTTCATTTTTATCCCAGCAGTAACTTCATCTACTATGAACCAATAGATTTACTGCAGTGCTCTTTTCTCATGAAAAGCGGTCATTGACTGCAACATTGCAACAGTGCTGTGTAACATGTTACCGAGTGCTTCAAAAAAGTAATTTACTCATCGTGGAACTAACTGATCCTAACCCACAAAATTGGTTAAAATGGCCCAGACTATAACTGTAACACTAACTGCGTTTAATAATGTCGTTATTTGTCACGCAGGGCTAATTGAGTGTAACCTGGATTGATTACAGCGATCGACGAACGTCCTATAGGTTCTGGGTTCGATTTCAGGGCAGGAAGAGACATGGGCAAATCCCCATACACCCGCTGTTCCTCTTCACCTAGCAGTACATAAGATACCTGGGAGTTACTCAGTTGCTGTGCCTGCTGCGTCCTAAATGACTTCAAGATAATATAGCAGTAATCAGGAGACACACGTCAGTAATTCAGTGTAAGTTAGTGATGACAGAGTCCAACTGCCAGTTAATAGAATGTAACAAGGCATTAATTATTATTATTATAATCATTGGGAAGCGCTAAACCCATCGGATTATACAGCGCCTGTGGGGGGGGGGGGATGGAAGGCATTCAGGCTTAATTCAGGGAACTGGAGCACAGATCCAATTCCCTAGATCAAGAGCCCCCCTCACCAGCGTCAAGGAACCTCCCATGAGGGGCATTAATAGCACTCCTCTAACCGGCTTCCACATGTTAACTGTAACCGGTTGTTACTTGGTTTTAATTTGGTGTGGAATTTAAGCAGTTGTGTTGGTAGTGCATTAACTAGGTGTTAGACAATATTAACTGGCTGTAACATGATGTAAACACGATGTATTGTGAGACTTACCCTTGTGGTTTAGCGCTTCTTCTGATTATAATAATAATAATAATAATTGCGAGACTGTCTGGGATGACATGAAATTAATCGGATACAAAATTGTATTTTTTTAGTGACCATCGGTGTTACACGACGCTGTTTTTTTAATAAATATTAAAGGCAAATTATTTACTCAAATTTTAAACGAGAATATACAAAAATGTGCATCAGAAATTATTCATATGATATATCCACATGCACTTCCTGAAGAAGGGAAATCATAGATGGTGGGTAAGACGTCCGCCAGGAAATTATTACCCGTAAGTGAAACGATGGAGAGGAGATACAAGATGCATGTAGGATTAAGATACAATACTGCATGTAGGATTAAGATACAAGATTACATGTAGGATTACGATACAAGATTGCATGTAGGATTAGGATACAAGACTGCATGTAGGATTAAGATACAAAATTGCATGTAGGATTACGATACAAGATTGCATGTAGGATTAAGATACAAGACTGCATGTAGGATTAAGATACAAGACTGCATGTAGGATTAAGATACAATACTGCATGTAGGATTAAGATACAAAATTGCATGTAGGATTACGATACAAGATTGCATGTAGGATTAAGATACAAGACTGCATGTAGGATTAAGATACAAGATTGCATGTAGGATTAGGATACAAGACTGCATGTAGGATTAAGATACAAGATTGCATGTAGGATTAAGATACAAGATTGCATGTAGGATTAAGATACAAGACTGCATGTAGGATTAAGATACAAGACTGCATGTAGGATTAAGATACAAGACTGCATGTAGGATTAAGATACAATACTGCATGTAGGATTAAGATACAAGATTGCATGTAGGATTAAGATACAAGACTGCATGTAGGATTAAGATACAAGATTGCATGTAGGATTAAGATACAAGACTGCATGTAGGATTAAGATACAAGACTGCATGTAGGATTAAGATACAAGATTGCATGTAGGATTAAGATACAAGATTGCATGTAGGATTAAGATACAAGATTGCATGTAGGATTAAGATACAAGATTGCATGTAGGATTAAGATACAAAATTGCATGTAGGATTACGATACAAGATTGCATGTAGGATTAGGATACAAGATTGCATGTAGGATTAAGATACAAGACTGCATGTAGGATTAAGATACAAGATTGCATGTAGGATTAAGATACAAGATTGCATGTAGGATTAAGATACAAATTGCATGTAGGATTAAGATACAAATTGCATGTAGGATTAAGATACAAATTGCATGTAGGATTAGATACAAGATTGCATGTAGGATTAAGATACAAGATTGCATGTAGGATTAAGATACAAATGCATGTAGGATTAAGATACAAGATGCATGTAGGATTAAGATACAAAACTGCATGTAGGATTAAGATACAAGACTGCATGTAGGATTACGATACAAGATTGCATGTAGGATTAAGATACAAGATTGCATGTAAGATTAAGATACAAGATTGCATGTAGGATTAACATACAAGATTGCATGTAAGATTAAGATACAAGATTGCATGTAGGATTAACATACAAGATTGCATGTAGGATTACGTGAACCGAGTAGCATTTTTCTTTTCGACAAGGAGAAATAAGAAAATTTCTCATGAACGCGAGTCGTAGTAATAGGAAGACTCGCTCAGTGGAGCTTCAGGTGTTTCCGCCCAGGTCTTCGACTGGCTTAGCGGCCAATCCAAGAAAAAAGAAAATATCACATTATGCGATTTTATGTGTGGTGGAGGGGGAAGTGAGAGGGTTGGTGAAAATCATATGAATAGATGAAACTGAATTGTATCATGACACTCACATAAATAGCCAGGGTGGATGTATGAGACGTGAATGGGTATGTTAGTGTGGGCACTGTACTGAACCTCTCAGCCAGCTGGGTATGTTAGTGTGGGCACTGTACTGAACCACTCAGCCAGCTGGGTATGTTAGTGTGGGCACTGTACTGAACCTCTCAGCCAGCTGGGTATGTTAGTGTGGGCACTGTACTGAACCTCTCAGCCAGCTGGGTATGTTAGTGTGGGCACTGTACTGAACCTCTCAGCCAGCTGGGTATGTTAGTGTGGGCACTGTACTGAACCTCTCAGCCAGCTGGGTATGTTAGTGTGGGCACTGTACTGAACCACTCAGCTAGCTGGGTATGCTAGTGTGGGCACTGTACTGAACCACTCAACCAGCTGGTATTTTAGTGTGGGCACTGTACTGAACCTCTCAGGGGTATGAGTGTGGGCACTGTACTGAACCACTCAGCCAGAGGTGGATGAATGAGCTGGGTATGTTAGTGTGGGCACTGTACTGAACCACTCAGCCAGCTGGGTATGTTAGTGTGGGCACTGTACTGAACCACTCAGCCAGCTGGGTATGTTAGTGTGGGCACTGTACTGAACCACTCAGCCAGCTGGGTATGTTAGTGTGGGCACTGTACTGAACCACTCAGCCAGCTGGGTATTTAGTGTGGGCACTGTACTGAACCACTCAGCCAGCTGGGTATGTTAGTGTGGGCACTGTACTGAACCACTCAGCCAGCTGGGTATGTTAGTGTGGGCACTGTACTGAACCACTCAGCCAGCTGGGTATGTTAGTGTGGGCACTGTACTGAACCACTCAGCCAGCTGGGTATGTTAGTGTGGGCACTGTACTGAACCACTCAGCCAGCTGGGTATGTTAGTGTGGGCACTGTACTGAACCACTCAGCCAGCTGGGTATGTTAGTGTGGGTACTGTACTGAACCACTCAGCCAGCTTAGGGTATGTTAGTGTGGGCACTGTACTGAACCACTCAGCCAGCTGGGTATGTTAGTGTGGGCACTGTACTGAACCACTCAGCCAGCTGGGTATGTTAGTGTGGGCACTGTACTGAACCCCCCAGCCAGCTGGGTATGTTAGTGTGGGCACTGTACTGAACCCCCCAGCCAGCTGGGTATGTTAGTGTGGGCACTGTACTGAACCACTCAGCCAGCTGGGTATGTTAGTGTGGGTACTGTACTGAACCACTCAGCCAGCTGGGTATGTTAGTGTGGGCACTGTACTGAACCACTCAGCCAGCTGGGTATGTTAGTGTGGGTACTGTACTGAACCACTCAGCCAGCTGGGTATGTTAGTGTGGGTACTGTACTGAACCACTCAGCCAGCTGGAATTTTAACTGGGTATGTTAGTGTGGGCACTGTACTGAACCACTCAGCCAGCTGGGTATGTTAGTGTGGGCACTGTACTGAACCACTCAGCCAGCTGGGTATGTTAGTGTGAGCACTGTACTGAACCCCAGCCAGCTGGGTATGTTAGTGTGGGCACTGTACTGAACCACTCAGCCAGCTGGGTATGTTAGTGTGGAGTACTGTACTGAACCACTCAGCCAGCTGGGTATGTTAGTGTGGGCACTGTACTGAACCACTCAGCCAGCTGGGTATGTTAGTGTGGGCACTGTACTGAACCACTCAGCCAGCTGGGTATGTTAGTGTGGGTACTGTACTGAACCACTCAGCCAGCTGGAATTTTAACTTATTAATAAACTAATAATCGTTGCTAATAGCGAAGTTAGTTGAAATAGTGATTTATAATACTATGATTAATAATTACTAGAGGCCAGAAGTAGTAGTCCGTGACATGTACACACTTCCATCCTGCGTCACACACTCCCATCCTACGTCACACACTTATCCTACGTCACACTCCCATCCTGCGTCAACACACTCATCCTGCTTCACACACTCCCATCCTGCTTCACACACTTCCATCCTGCGTCACACACTTCCATCCTGCCTCACTTGTCACCTCTGAGTCTTCCAGTTAACATCAGAGGCTCTGCTTTTCCCACATTTTCTCAGTCATGTTTAAACCTTCACATTTGTAGAGTAGTTTTCTTCATAATGTGTCTCACCCTCACCCAGACATATCTTGAGTGTAATTAATAGTTTACGTTGCATGCGAATGTTTGATTATTCGCAAAAGCACTCGAGGAAGAGCTTCGTTGTGGTGGTCGTAGATTACGTCAGTTTCACGGTAACCAGACGACCCCTGGAGAGAGTTCCATCCTTCTGTTAGCGGCAACTTGAGTCGCCAGTTCCTCACTTATTTTGTAGTCAGTTTCATAAAATAGGTTGAACAATTATATGTGTGAGGAGGGTTTGATATGAGGACTTGCCTAGTAGTGGCCAGTAGGCCTACTGCGGTGCTCCACTATCCTTAAGTTCTTATGTTCTTAGCAGGTTGTTCTAGCGCCAGTGTTTCTCGTTAAAGGTCGGCGCCCAGTCTCTCAATCTCGTCCAAGACGAAGTCCATATGGGCGTGGGTTGGCGTGGGCGTGCAGGTGGTCACCATGCGGATGAAATTGACTAGATTCTTACAGGCGATAGGTTGGTATCCCACCATCATGGTGCCTTGTTGCACCATACGTGCCTTCAACTCAGGAGCAACCTGCACACCATAACAAAATTAAGTTAGAATATGAATCACAATATCTTGGCTGGAAAATTAAGAAATAACACATAAACTGGAAATGAAAACTAAGTGAGGCTTCGATGTTTATTATTAAGTTGTTTACTTAATTAAGATCACAACATCTGACTCCAGCAAGAATGAACAAGACTGCTAC
Organism: Cherax destructor; assembly: GCA_009830355.1. Classification (NCBI taxonomy): domain Eukaryota; kingdom Metazoa; phylum Arthropoda; class Malacostraca; order Decapoda; family Parastacidae; genus Cherax; species Cherax destructor. Next base: position 85,408 of record WNWK01005010.1, on the reverse strand, counting down.
AAGAATGAACAAGACTGCTACAAGAATGAACAAGACTGCTACAAGAATCAACAAGACTGCTACAAGAATGAACTAGACTGCTACAAGAATGAACAAGACTGCTACAAGAATGAACAAGACTGCTACAAGAATGAACAAGACTGCTACAAGAATGAACAAGACTGCTACAAGAATGAACAAGACTGCTACAAGAATGAACAAGACTGCTACAAGAATGAACAAGACTGCTACAAGAATCAACAAGACTGCTACAAGAATAAACAAGACTGCTACAAGAATGAACAAGACTGCTACAAGAATGAACAAGACTGCTACAAGAATGAACAAGACTGCTACAAGAATCAACAAGACTGCTACAAGAATGAACAAGACTGCTACAAGAATGAACAAGACTGCTACAAGAATCAACAAGACTGCTACAAGAATCAACAAGACTGCTACAAGAATAAACAAGACTGCTACAAGAATGAACAAGACTGCTACAAGAATGAACAAGACTGCTACAAGAATGAACTAGACTGCTACAAGAATGAACAAGACTGCTACAAGAATCAACAAGACTGCTACAAGAATGAACAAGACTGCTACAAGAATGAACAAGACTGCTACAAGAATGAACAAGACTGCTACAAGAATGAACAAGACTGCTACAAGAATGAACAAGACTGCTACAAGAATCAACAAGACTGCTACAAGAATAAACAAGACTGCTACAAGAATGAACAAGACTGCTACAAGAATGAACAAGACTGCTACAAGAATGAACTAGACTGCTACAAGAATGAACAAGACTGCTACAAGAATGAACAAGACTGCTACAAGAATGAACAAGAGTGCTACAAGAATCAACAAGACTGCTACAAGAATAAACAAGACTGCTACAAGAATGAACAAGACTGCTACAAGAATGAACAAGACTGCTACAAGAATCAACAAGACTGCTACAAGAATGAACAAGACTGCTACAAGAATGAACAAGACTGCTACAAGAATGAACAAGACTGCTACAAGAATGAACAAGACTGCTACAAGAATGAACAAGACTGCTACAAGAATCAACAAGACTGCTACAAGAATAAACAAGACTGCTACAAGAATGAACAAGACTGCTACAAGAATGAACAAGACTGCTACAAGAATGAACAAGACTGCTACAAGAATGAACAAGACTGCTACAATAATGAACAAGACTGCTACAAGAATGAACAAGACTGCTACAAGAATCAACAAGACTGCTACAAGAATGAACAAGACTGCTACAAGAATCAACAAGACTGCTACAAGAATGAACAAGACTGCTACAAGAATCAACAAGACTGCTACAAGAATCAACAAGACTGCTACAAGAATGAACAAGACTGCTACAAGAATGAACAAGACTGCTACAAGAATGAACAAGACTGCTACAAGAATGAACAAGACTGCTACAAGAATGAACAAGACTGCTACAAGAATCAACAAGACTGCTACAAGAATGAACAAGACTGCTACAAGAATGAACAAGACTGCTACAAGAATGAACAAGACTGCTACAAGAATGAACAAGACTGCTACAAGAATGAACAAGACTGCTACAAGAATCAACAAGACTGCTACAAGAAACAACAAGACTGCTACAAGAATGCAACAAGACTGCTACAAGAATGAACAAGACTGCTACAAGAATGAACAAGACTGCTACAAGAATGAACAAGACTGCTACAAGAATGAACAAGACTGCTACAAGAATCAACAAGACTGCTACAAGAAACAACAAGACTGCTACAAGAATAATTTAGACTTTAAAGAATAACAAGACTGCGTGGCAAGAATTGAATAGACGTTACAAGAATCGAATTTAGATCTACTAGAATGTGAGAACAAGACGAACCTTGCAATGAACTAGCGTCATAGAATGAACTAGACTGCCAAGAATGAACAAGACTGTACAGATGAACAAGACTGCCAAGAATCATAAGGACTGCCTACAGGACGAACATGATTGTTCTACAAGAATGAATAGACTGTCTGCAGAATGAACAGACTGTTACAAGAATGAACAAGACTGCTAGTCAAGAATGAATAGACTGCTGCAAGAACTGAACATGACTGCTTCAGAATCAACAAGATCGTTACGCCAGACAGAACATTGTTCAAAGTGGATCAGTGTGGCATACTTAAAAATACAATTGTTGTAGCAAATGTTGCAGTCAATTACTGTATGCAAGAATCAGAAACTTCAGTACGATTTATTTCTAGTAAGTGTTGAGAGCAAGACGAACACTTGTGTGTTCATGAAGTCTGCCAGTCAGTGAGTGGTCACTGTCGTGCAGGACGAACACTTGTGTGTTCATGAAGTCTGCCAGTCAGTGAGTGGTCACTGTCGTGCAGGACGAACACTTGGGTGTTCATGAAGTCTGCCAGTCAGTGAGTGGTCACTGTCGTGCAGGACGAACACTTGTGTGTTCATGAAGTCTGCCAGTCAGTGAGTGGTCACTGTCGTGCAGGACGAACACTTGTGTGTTCATGAAGTCTGCCAGTCAGTGAGTGGTCACTGTCCTGCAGGACGAACACTTGTGTGTTCATGAAGTCTGCCAGTCAGTGAGTGGTCACTGTCCTGCAGGACGAACACTTGTGTGTTCATGAAGTCTGCCAGTCAGTGAGTGGTCACTGTCGTGCAGGACGAACACTTGGGTGTTCATGAAGTCTGCCAGTCAGTGAGTGGTCACTAACTCAGGTATGCTTGAAGAGTACCTCAGTGATTGGCCAAATTATACAGTATTCATGTTACCTTCTATGTAATTTTCTCCACGTGGGTTAATTTGAGGCAATACATACATACATACATACATACATACATACATACATACGTTTGCGAATTGTTAAGAATTCCAAAATTTATTTTGGAGTTCACTCCACGTGGCAGGATTTGATGAAATAATCTACCACGAGTCTGGTCTCAGACCGAGCCGAGGGGGCGTTGACCCCCGAAACCCTCTCCAGGTATACTCCAGGTAAGCCTAGTGCTCTGAGGTATGAGAGCGACCGCCTAGCTTTAGCTAGGCGCCCATACTTATCTGAGGGTGTGGCTGTGTAGCCAAGTACTGTGTACTTTGAGGCAAAGTGTGCAGGTTCGAATCCTGCTGCGAACTGATAATATTTGTAATATTTCCATTTTCGAATTAAGTATATATACATACATACACACAAAGATACATGACAACGACATACAAAATACTGAGGGGAATCGACAAGGTGGATAGTGACAGAATGTTCAAGAGAGGGAACACAGAAACAAGGGGGCACAACTGGAAGCTGAAGACTCAGATGAGTCAAAGGGATGTTAGGAAGCATTTCTTCAGCCATATAGTAGTCAGGAAGTGGAATAGTCTAGCGAATCGATATCGTGGAGGCGAGAACCATACATAGTTTTAAGACAAGGTATGATAAAGCTCATGGAGCAGGGAGAGCAGAGACCAAGTAGCAGACAGCGAAGAGGCGGGGCCAGGAGCTGAGTCTCGACCCCTACAACCAAAATTAGGTGAGTACAATTAGGTGAGTACATACAGAGTAGGCGCATATGTCGAACGGGGTTCCACAAGGGTCAGTCCTAGGTCCGATGCGGTTTCTTGTACATGTGAATGACATGACGGAAAGGATAGAGTTGAAGGTGTCCATGTTCGCAGACGACGTGAAACTGTTGATGAGAATACAAGCGGACGAGGACCAGGTAAGACTACAAGGGGATCTGGACAGGCTGTGAGCCTGGTCTGACAAATGGCTTCTGGAGTTAAACCCCAGCAAGTGCAAAGTCATGAAGCTTGGGGAAGGACAAAAGTTTGCAATAAGACTAGTCCCAATGCTAAGGGGCATATCGCATGAGAAGAGATTAAGGGAACTCAATCAGACGACACTGGAGGGCAGGAGGGATAAGAGGACATGATAACAACGTATAAAATGCTGAGAAGAATTGACAAGGTGGATAGGGCTAATTTCAGAGATGGGACACAGGAACAAGGGGGCACAGCTGGAAGCTAAAAACAAAGATGAGACATAGCGATGTTAGGAAGTATTTCTTTAGCCTAATAGTTGTCAGGAGGTGGAACAATCTGGAGGGTGAAGTAGTGGAGGCTAAATCCATACATAGCTTTACGAAGAGGTACGATAAAGCTCATAGAGCAGGGAGAGAGTGGACCTAGTAGCGACCAGCGAAGAGGCGATGCCAGGAGCTATAAATCGACACCTTCAACCACATCCAGATGAGTACATATATACATACCTCCATATATTCTGTACATACATACATACATCTCTCAGTGTAGATAACATTTAATAACACATTTATTCAGCTAACATTAGTTATTATTGGAAAATACATGAAGGTCGAGATGAGGCTGCGAGAGTTACTGCACCTGGGGATAGATCAGGGTTGAGCAACTCTATCACCAATTCCTCTATAAGCTGAGTAGACAGAGTGATGTGTTGCATCAACTCTAAGAATAATACCCAGGTGTGAGTCTGGTGTAACATGGACCTACTCTAGCCTAATATATAACCATCAGAAGCATTTGTTACTCTGGTTCAATCTAGACGTCTATGACATGCAGACAACTAGTTGTTTTGAAAACACTCACTGTGTGAGTGCTTCAGTGTGGCAGAGAAGACTGTGTGAGTGCTTCAGTGTGGCAGAGAAGACTGTGTGAGTGCTTCAGTGTGGCAGAGAAGACTGTGTGAGTGCTTCAGTGTGGCAGAGAAGACTGTGTGAGTGCTTCAGTGTGGCAGAGAAGACTGTGTGAGTGCTTCAGTGTGGCAGAGAAGACTGTGTGAGTGCTTCAGTGTGGCAGAGATGACTATGTGAGTGCTTCAGTGTGGCAGAGAAGACTGTGTGAGTGCTTCAGTGTGGCAGAGAAGACTATGTGAGTGCTTCAGTGTGGCAGAGAAGATTGTGTGAGTGCTTCAGTGTGGCAGAGAAGACTGTGTGAGTGCTTCAGTGTGGCAGAGAAGACTGTGTGAGTGCTTCAGTGTGGCAGAGAAGACTGTGTGAGTGCTTCAGTGTGGCAGAGAAGACTATGTGAGTGATTCAGTGTGGCAGAGAAGACTGTGTGAATGCTTCAGTGTGGCAGAGAAGACTATGTGAGTGCTTCAGTGTGGCAGAGAAGATTGTGTGAGTGCTTCAGTGTGGCAGAGAAGACTGTGTGAGTGCTTCAGTGTGGCAGAGAAGACTGTGTGAGTGCTTCAGTGTGGCAGAGAAGACTGTGTGAGTGCTTCAGTGTGGCAGAGAAGACTGTGTGAGTGCTTCAGTGTGGCAGAGAAGACTGTGTGAGTGCTTCAGTGTGGCAGAGAAGACTGTGTGAGTGCTTCAGTGTGGCAGAGAAGATTGTGTGAGTGCTTCAGTGTGGCAGAGAAGACTGTGTGAGTGCTTCAGTGTGGCAGAGAAGACTGTGTGAGTGCTTCAGTGTGGCAGAGAAGACTGTGTGAGTGCTTCGGTGTGGCAGAGAAGACTGTGTGAGTGCTTCAGTGTGGCAGAGAAGACTGTGTGAGTGCTTCAGTGTGGCAGAGAAGACTGTGTGAGTGCTTCAGTGTGGCAGAGAAGACTGTGTGAGTGCTTCAGTGTGGCAGAGAAGACTGTGTGAGTGCTTCAGTGTGGCAGAGAAGACTGTGTGAGTGCTTCAGTGTGGCAGAGAAGATTGTGTGAGTGCTTCAGTGTGGCAGAGAAGACTATGTGAGTGCTTCAGTGTGGCAGAGAAGACTCTGTGAGTGCTTCAGTGTGGCAGAGACGACTGTGTGAGTGCTTCAGTGTGGCAGAGAAGAATATGTGAGTGCTTCAGTGTGGCAGAGAAGACTGTGTGAGTGCTTCAGTGTGGCAGAGAAGACTGTGTGAGTGCTTCAGTGTGAGAGAGAAGACTATGTGAGTGCTTCAGTGTGGCAGAGAAGACTGTGTGAGTGCTTCAGTGTGGCAGAGAAGACTGTGTGAGTGCTTCAGTGTGGCAGAGAAGACTGTGTGAGTGCTTCAGTGGGCAGAGAAGACTGTGTGAGTGCTTCAGTGTGGCAGAGAAGACTGTGTGAGTGCTTCAGTGTGGCAGAGAAGACTGTGGGGAGTGTTTCAGTGTGGCAGAGAAGACTGTGTGAGTGCTTCAGTGTGGCAGAGAAGACTGTGTGAGTGCTTCAGTGTGGCAGAGAAGACTGTGTGAGTGTTTCAGTGTGGCAGAGACGACTATGTGAGTGCTTCAGTGTGGCAGAGAAGACTGTGTGAGTGCTTCAGTGTGGCCGAGAAGACTGTGTGAGTGCTTCAGTGTGACAGAGAAGACTGTGTGAGTGCTTCAGTGTGGCAGAGAAGACTATGTGAGTGTTTCAGTGTGGCAGAGAAGACTGTGTGAGTGCTTCAGTGTGGCAGAGAAGACTGTGTGAGTGCTTCAGTGTGGCAGAGAAGACTGTGTGAGTGCTTCAGTGTGGCAGAGAAGACTATGTGAGTGTTTCAGTGTGGCAGAGAAGAATGTGTGAGTGCTTCAGTGTGACAGAGAAGACTATGTGAGTGCTTCAGTGTGGCAGAGAAGACTGTGTGAATGCTTTTGTGTGGCAGAGAAGACTGTGTGAGTGTTTCAGTGTGGCAGAGACGACTATGTGAGTGCTTCAGTGTGGCAGAGAAGACTGTGAGTGTTTCAGTGTGGCAGAGAAGACTGTGTGAGTGCTTCAGTGTGGCAGAGAAGACTGTGTGAGTGCTTCAGTGTGGCCGAGAAGACTCTGTGATTGCTTCAGTGTGGCAGAGAAGACTGTGTGAGTGCTTCAGTGTGGCAGAGAAGACTGTGTGAGTGTTTCAGTGTGGCCGAGAAGACTCTGTGAGTGCTTCAGTGTGGCAGAGAAGACTCTGTGAGTGCTTCAGTGTGGCAGAGAAGACTGTGTGAGTGCTTCAGTGTGGCAGAGACTATGTGAGTGCTTCAGTGTGGCAGAGAAGACTTTGTGAGTGCTTCAGTGTGGCAGAGAAGACTATGTGAGTGCTTCAGTGTGGCAGAGAAGACTGTGTGAGTGCTTCAGTGTGGCCGAGAAGACTCTGTGATTGCTTCAATGTGGCAGAGAAGACTGTGTGAGTGCTTCAGTGTGGCAGAGAAGACTGTGTGAGTGCTTCAGTGTGGCCGAGAAGACTCTGTGAGTGCTTCAGTGTGGCCGAGAAGACTCTGTGAGTGCTTCAGTGTGGCAGAGAAGACTCTGTGAGTGCTTCAGTGTGGCAGAGAAGACTGTGTGAGTGCTTCAGTGTGGCCGAGAAGACTCTGTGAGTGCTTCAGTGTGGCAGAGAAGACTGTGTGAGTGCTTCAGTGTGGCAGAGAAGATTATGTGAGTGCTTCAGTGTGGCAGAGAAGACTCTGTGATTGCTTCAGTGTGGCAGAGAAGACTGTGTGAGTGCTTCAGAGTGGCAGAGAAGACTCTGTGAGTGTTTCAGTGTGGCAGAGAAGACTCTGTGAGTGCTTCAGTGTGGCAGAGAAGACTCTGTGATTGCTTCAGTGTGGCAGAGAAGACTGTGTGAGTGCTTCAGTGTGGCAGAGAAGACTATGAGTGCTTCAGTGTGGCAGAGAAGACTCTGTGAGTGCTTCAGTGTGGCAGAGAAGACTGTGTGAGTGCTTCAGTGTGGCCGAGAAGACTCTGTGAGTGCTTCAGTGTGGCAGAGAAGACTGTGTGAGTGCTTCAGTGTGGCAGAGAAGACTATGTGAGTGCTTCAGTGTGGCAGAGAAGACTCTGTGATTGCTTCAGTGTGGCAGAGAAGACTGTGTGAGTGCTTCAGTGTGGCAGAGAAGACTCTGTGAGTGTTTCAGTGTGGCAGAGAAGACTCTGTGAGTGCTTCAGTGTGGCAGAGAAGACTCTGTGATTGCTTCAGTGTGGCAGAGAAGACTGTGTGAGTGCTTCAGTGTGGCAGAGAAGACTGTGTGAGTGCTTCAGTGTGGCAGAGAAGACTGTGTGAGTGCTTCAGTGTGGCAGAGAAGACTATGTGAGTGTTTCAGTGTGACAGAGAAGACTCTGTGAGTGCTTCATTGTGGCAGAGAAGACTCTGTGAGTGCTTCAGTGTGGCAGAGAAGACTCTCTGAGTGCTTCAGTGTGGCAGAGAAGACTCTGTGAGTGCTTCATTGTGGCAGAAAACTGGAACTACACAGTTATAGTAAGCTGTCCCATTTCTTTTCTTGTTTTTTCCTTCCTCATGTTTTACCTTAAATCTGGCTACACTTTACCTTACATCCATGTGGTTGCACTTTACCTTACATCTGGTTGCAATTTACCTTACCTCTGGTTACACTTTACCTTACATCTGGCTACACTTTACCATACATCTGGCTACACTTTACCTTACATCTGGCTACACTTTACCTTACATTTGGCTACACTTTACCATACATCTGGCTACACTTTACCTTACATCTGGCTACACTTTACCTTACATCTGGCTACACTTTACCTTACATCTGGCTACACTTTACCATACATCTGGCTACACTTTACCTTACATCTGGCTACACTTTACCTTACATCTGGCTACACTTTACCTTACATCTGGCTACACTTTACCATACATCTGGCTACACTTTACCTTACATCTGGCTACACTTTACCTTACATCTGGCTACACTTTACCATACATCTGGCTACACTTTACCTTACATCTGGCTACACTTACCTTACATCTGGCTACACTTTACCTTACATCTGGCTACACTTTACCATACATCTGGCTACACTTTACCTTACATCTGGCTACACTTTACCTTACATCTGGCTACACTTTACCTTACATCTGGCTACACTTTACCTTACATCTGGCTACACTTTACCATACATCTGGCTACACTTTACAGATTAAATCAGTCTTAGTCAATAATTTTCAGAATATATAGAGAAAGCAATTAATGGTAACTGTTGACCAGTGTCATCAGTCACTGGGGTACATTCATGCCCGTGGCTCAGTTGGTAGCGCCCTCACACACTGAAGGCTCCTGCTTCGATTCTCGGTGCGCGTGGGCATGTTTCCTTGTACCTGCTGCCCCTGTTCACCAATCATTAAGTAGGTATCTCTGACACAACTTACCTTTGAGAGTCTGACCCACCACTCTGGTGTCTCTGGTAGTCCTCTGAGGCTGGGTGGGATGTACCAGAAACACACATTGGTACACTGAGGCTCCTGCACCAACCGGAAGCCTTCACGCTCACCCACCTGCTTACTCAGGTACCTGCATCAGGAGACAACACATGAGACTGTTTATGACTGCCCACCTTCACCTCACCCACCTGCTGACTCAGATACCTGCGTCAGGAGACATGTGAGTGTTTATGACTGCCCACCTTCACCTCACCCACCTGCTGACTCAGATACCTGCGTCAGGAGACATCTGAGTGTGTTTATGACTGCCCACCTTTACGCTCACCCACCTGCTGACTCAGATACCTGCGTCAGGAGACATGTGAGAATGTTTATGACTGCCCACCTTCACCTCACCTTCCTGCTGACTCAGGTACCTGCGTCAGGAGACATGTGAGAGTGTTTATGACTGCCCACCTTCACCTCACCCTCCTGCTGCCTCAGGTACCTGCGTCAGGAGACATGTGAGAGTGTTTATGACTGCCCACCTTCACCTCACCCTCCTGCTACCTCAGGTACCTGCGTCAGGAGACATGTGAGAGTGTTTATGACTGCCCACCTTCACCTCACCTTCCTGCTGACTCAGGTACCTGCGTCAGGAGACATGTGAGTGTTTATGACTGCCCACCTTCACCTCACCCTCCTGCTACCTCAGGTACCTGCGTCAGGAGACATGTGAGAGTGTTTATGACTGCCCACCTCCACCTCACCCTCCTGCTACCTCAGGTACCTGCGTCAGGAGACATGTGAGAGTGTTTATGACTGCCCACCTTCACCTCACCCTCCTGCTACCTCAGGTACCTGCGTCAGGAGACATGTGAGAGTGTTTATGACTGCCCACCTTCACCTCACCCTCCTGCTACCTCAGGTACCTGCGTCAGGAGACATGTGAGAGTGTTTATGACTGCCCACCTCCACCTCACCCTCCTGCTACCTCAGGTACCTGCGTCAGGAGACATGTGAGAGTGTTTATGACTGCCCACCTTCACCTCACCCTCCTGCTACCTCAGGTACCTGCGTCAGGAGACATGTGAGTGTTTATGACTGCCCACCTTCACCTCACCCTCCTGCTACCTCAGGTACCTGCGTCAGGAGACATGTGAGAGTGTTTATGACTGCCCACCTTCACCTCACCCTCCTGCTACCTCAGGTACCTGCGTCAGGAGACATGTGAGAGTGTTTATGACTGCCCACCTTCACCTCACCCTCCTGCTACCTCAGGTACCTGCGTCAGGAGACATGTGAGGAGTGTTTATGACTGCCCACCTTCACCTCACCCTCCTGCTACCTCAGGTACCTGCGTCAGGAGACATGTGAGAGTGTTTATGACTGCCCACCTTCACCTCACCCTCCTGCTACCTCAGGTACCTGCGTCAGGAGACATGTGAGAGTGTTTATGACTGCCCACCTTCACCTCACCCTCCTGCTACCTCAGGTACCTGCGTCAGGAGACATGTGAGAGTGTTTATGACTGCCCACCTTCACCTCACCCTCCTGCTACCTCAGGTACCTGCGTCAGGAGACATGTGAGAGTGTTTATGACTGCCCACCTTCACCTCACCCACCGCATGACAATAATGGTAAATAAATAACAATAGATTATCTATCAGACAGACCGGAAGTGCTGTTTTTAAGAAACTTTGTAAACTTCCGTCGCTATAAACTGATTTTGAAAAACTTGTTGTACGGGACAAACTTTGTCTTTATCAAAGTTTCCTAAACTTTGCTCTGTGTATTTTTTATTATATAATACCCTTGTGGGTTTAGAGCTTAGTTTTGATAATAATAATGATAATAATGATAATAATAATAATAATAATAATAATAATAATAATAATAGCAATAATAATAATAGCAATAATAATAATAATAATAATAATAATAGCATAAATAATAATAATAATAATAATAATAATAATAATAATAATAATAATAATAATAATAATAATGATATGAGAGGACAGCAGTAAGCTCACTGATGTTCATTTTCATTCATAAAACCTTGATGCTGGTGCAGTGCTCTTGATCCAAGGAGTCGGGGCTGCCCTCCTCTTCCAACAAGGACTGATTACCTGCCATTCCCCAGGTGTTGTATGATCAGCTATTATATTGAGACCGACAACCTCTGCGAGAGTATCTTTCATTAATATTTGTCCAACTCACTTTCTGCACCTGACCCCACCTCCTGACGCACCTCCTGACCCCACCTTCTGACGCATCTCCTGACCCTACCTCCTGACCCCACCTCCTGACGCATCTCTTGACACTACCTCCTGACGCACCTCCTGACCCCACCTCCTGACCCCACCTTCTGACGCATCTCCTGACCCTACCTACTGACCCCACCTCCTGACCCCACCTTCTGACGCATCTCCTGACCCTACCTCCTGACCCCACCTCCTGACGCATCTCTTGACACTACCTCCTGACGCACCTCCTGTCCCCACCTTCTGACCCCACCTTCTGACGCATCTCCTGACCCTACCTACTGACCCCACCTCCTGACGCATCTCCTGACACTACCTCCTGACGCACCTCCTGACCCCACCTCCTGACCCCACCTTCTGACGCACCTCCTGACCCACCTCCTGATCCCACCTCCTGACCCCACCTCCTGACCCCACCTCCTGACACCACCTCCTGACCCCACCTCCTGACGCATCTCCTGACCCTATCTCCTGACGCACCTCCTGACCCCACCTCCTGACGCACCTCCTGACCCTACCTCCTGACGCACCTCCTGACCCCACCTCCTGACGCACCTCCTGATCCCACCTCCTGACGCACCTCCTGACGCACCTCCTGATCCACTTCCTAACGCACCTCCTGACGCACCTGCTGCCTCGCACTCTCCACTAGATCCTGTTTTAACTCTGTCTTAGGAATGATGTGTGTGTAATGATGTGTTCTTCCCGCAGTATGATCACTTCAAGTTATAACACTCTTGAAGGAAGCTACTTGGCCAGTTATAACACTCTTGAAGGAAGCTACTTGGCCAGTTATAACACTCTTGAAGGAAGCTACTTGGCCAGTTATAACACTCTTGAAGGAAGCTACTTGGCCAGTTATAACACTCTTGAAGGAAGCTACTTGGCCAGTTATAACACTCTTGAAGGAAGCTACTTGGCCAGTTATAACACTCTTGAAGGAAGCTACTTGGCCAGTTATAACACTCTTGAAGGAAGCTACTTGGTCAGTTATAACACTCTTGAAGGAAGCTACTTGGCCAGTTATAACACTCTTGAAGGAAGCTACTTGGCCAGTTATAACACTCTTGAAGGAAGCTACTTGGCCTGTTATAACACTCTTGAAGGAAGGTACTTGGCCAGTTATAACACTCTTGAAGGAAGCTACTTGGCCAGTTATAACACTCTTGAAGGAAGCTACTTGGCCAGTTATAACACTCTTGAAGGAAGCTACTTGGCCAGTTATAACACTCTTGAAGGAAGGTACTTGGCCTGTTATAACACTCTTGAAGGAAGCTACTTGGCCTGTTATAACACTCTTGAAGGAAGCTACTTGGCCAGTTATAACACTCTTGAAGGAAGCTACTTGGCAAGTTATAACACTCTTGAAGGAAGCTACTTGGCCTGTTATAACACTCTTGAAGGAAGGTACTTGGCCAGTTATAACACTCTTGAAGGAAGCTACTTGGCCTGTTATAACACTCTTGAAGGAAGCTACTTGGCAAGTTATAACACTCTTGAAGGAAGATACTTGGCCAGTTATGACACTCTTGAAGGAAGGTACTTGGCCAGTTATAACACTCTTGAAGGAAGCTACTTGGCCTGTTATAACACTCTTGAAGGAAGCTACTTGGCCAGTTATAACACTCTTGAAGGAAGGTACTTGTCCAGTTATGACACTCTTGAAAGAAGGTACTTGGCCGGTTATAACACTCTTGAAGGAAGGTACTTGGCCAGTTATAACACTCTTGAAGGAAGCTACTTCGCCTGTTATAACACTCTTGAAGGAAGCTACGTGGCCTGTTATAACACTCTTGAAGGAAGCTACTTGGCCAGTTATAACACTCTTGAAGGAAGCTACTTGGCCTGTTATAACACTCTTGAAGGTAGCTACTTGGCCTGTTATGACACTCTTGAAGGAAGGTACTTGGCCAGTTATAACACTCTTGAAGGAAACTACTTGGCCTGTTATAACACTCTTGAAGGAAGCTACTTGGCCAGTTATGACACTCTTGAAGGAAGGTACTTGGCCAGTTATAACACTCTTGAAGGAAGCTACTTGGCCTGTTATAACACTCTTGAAGGAAGTTACTTGGCCAGTTATAACACTCTTGAAGGAAGCTACTTGGCAAGTTATAACACTCTTGAAGGAAGCTACTTGGCCTGTTATAACACTCTTGAAGGAAGTACTTGGCCAGTTATAACACTCTTGAAGGAAGCTACTTGGCCTGTTATAACACTCTTGAAGGAAGCTACTTGGCAAGTTATAACACTCTTGAAGGAAGATACTTGGCCAGTTATGACACTCTTGAAGGAAGGTACTTGGCCAGTTATAACACTCTTGAAGGAAGCTACTTGGCCTGTTATAACACTCTTGAAGGAAGCTACTTGGCCAGTTATAACACTCTTGAAGGAAGGTACTTGTCCAATTATGACACTCTTGAAAGAAGGTACTTGGCCAGTTATAACACTCTTGAAGGAAGGTACTTGGCCAGTTAAAACACTCTTGAAGGAAGCTACTTGGCCTGTTATAACACTCTTGAAGGAAGCTACTTGGCCTGTTATAACACTCTTGAAGGAAGGTACTTGGCCTGTTATAACACTCTTGAAGGAAGCTACTTGGCCTGTTATAACACTCTTGAAGGAAGCTACTTGGCCTGTTATAACACTCTTGAAGGAAGGTACTTGGCCTGTTATAACACTCTTGAAGGAAGGTACTTGGCCTGTTATAACACTCTTGAAGGAAGGTACTTGGCCAGTTATAACACTCTTGAAGGAAGGTACTTGGCCAGTTATAACACTCTTGAAGGAAGCTACTTGGCCATTTATAACACTCTTGAAGGAAGCTACTTGGCCAGTTATAACACTCTTGAAGGAAGGTACTTGGCCTGTTATAACACTCTTGAAGGAAGCTACTTGGCCAGTTATAACACTCTTGAAGGAAGGTACTTGGCCTGTTATAACACTCTTGAAGGAAGGTACTTGGCCTGTTATAACACTCTTGAAGGAAGGTACTTGGCCAGTTATAACACTCTTGAAGGAAGCTTCTTGGCCAGTTATAACACTCTTGAAGGAAGCTACTTGGCCAGTTATAACACTTTTCAAGGAAGCTACTTGGCCAGTTATAACACTCTTGAAGGAAGCTACTTGGCCAGTTATAACACTTTTCAAGGAAGCTACTTGGCCAGTTATAACACTCTTGAAGGAAGCTACTTGGCCAGTTATAACACTTTTCAAGGAAGCTACTTGGCCAGTTATAACACTCTTGAAGGAAGCTACTTGGCCAGTTATAACACTTTTCAAGGAAGCTACTTGGCCTGTTATAACACTCTTGAAGGAAGCTACTTGGCCAGTTATAACACCCTTGGACAACTCTTAGTGTTCCACCAGTACTTAACTACACAACATCCACACACTGTATCCTTGGGTTAAGTCTGAAAGTCCCATCATTTACAATTTCTCGCATTATAATGATAAATAAAAGTCACAGTACCATAACTGCAACAATTAACAACAAAACCACAGTCACACCTGCCTTTTACCTCTCTACCCTACTCTCTCTCTCTCTCTCTCTCTCTCTCTCTCTCTCGGGTAATTAGCGTCGCTATGAGTACTACAACTACAGTAAGACAGTTGGTTGAAGGAAGAAGGTAGCATCAATACTCACCTGGAGGCACTGAAGGTAGCATCAATACTCACCTGGAGGCACTGAAGGTAGCATCAATACTCACCTGGAGGCACTGAAGGTAGCATCAATACTCACCTGGAGGCACTGAAGGTAGCATCAATACTCACCTGGAGGCACTGAAGGTAGCATCAATACTCACCTGGAGGCACTGAAGGTAGCATCAATACTCACCTGGAGGCACTGAAGGTAGCATCAATACTCACCTGGAGGCACTGAAGGTAGCATCAATACTCACCTGGAGGCACTGAAGGTAGCATCAATACTCACCTGGAGGCACTGAAGGTAGCATCAATACTCACCTGGAGGCACTGAAGGTAGCATCAATACTCACCTGGAGGCACTGAAGGTAGCATCAATTCTCTTCTCGATGGCGTCGAGGCCGTGGAACTTGAGGAAGACCCAGAGCTTGAAGGCGTCTACCTTACGTCCACACTGGACGCTCTTGTCTCCCGTATCGTAGGTGACGTCGTAGTACTTGTCCTGCTGGAACAAGTACGTCGCCCGGGCAGAGTTGCACTTGTGCAGCAGACCCTGGACACAAGTCACAACAACACACCAATCAGTGGAAAAAAAAAATCTCAAAAGAAATTCAGAAGACAAGTACTATTGACAACTATACGACGTTACGGTCCATTGGAGCCGTATTTTGATAAGGACAAGTCTCAGTGCCGCGTCTGAGACAATAAACGAACCCACAATTTGTAGAGGATATTTTACAAGACATTTGGGTCTGATTTGGCTCATTATATAATCATGTCAGTCACGACTTGATAATGGTGTAGGGTGGGTCGAAATATTGTTTTAAGTTCCCTCTCTAAACTGTGAGTTACTTGTAAAACAATGGCTTATAAACAGCCCTCAGTCACGAGTCCAACACAACATGTGCGCAACACAACATGTGCGCAACACAACATGTGCGCAACACATGTGCGCAACACAACATGTGTGCAACACACAACATGTGTGCAACACACAGCATGTGTGCAACACATAACATGAGTGCAGCACATAACATGTGTGCAACACACAACATGTGTGCAACACATAACATGTGTGCAGCACATAACATGTGTGCAACACATAACATGTGTGCAGCACATAACATGTGTGCAACACATGTGAGCAACACACAACATGTGAGCAACACACAACATGTGAACAACGCACATGTGAGCAACACACAACATGTGAGCAACACACAACATGTGAGCAACACACAACATGTGAGCAACACAACATGTGAGCAACACACAACATGTGAGCAACACACAACATGTGAGCAACACACAACATGTGAACAACACACAACATGTGAACAACACACAACATGTGAACAACGCACATGTGTGCAACACACAACATGTGAGCAACACACAACATGTGAACAACACACAACATGTGAACAACACACATGTGAACAACACACAACATGTGAACAACACACAACATGTGAACAACACACAACATGTGAACAACACACAACATGTGAACAACACACAACATGTGAACAACACACAACATGTGAACAACACACAACATGTGAACAACACACAACATGTGAACAACACACAACATGTGAACAACACACAACATGTGAACAACACACAACATGTGAGCAACACACAACATATGAGCAACACACAACATGTGAGCAACACACAACATGTGAGCAACACACAACATGTGAACAACACACAACATGTGAACAACACACATGTGAACAACACACAACATGTGAGCAACACACAACATGTGAGCAACACACAACATGTGAGGAACACACAACATGTGAGCAACACACAACATGTGAGCAACACACAACATGTGAGCAACACACAACATGTGAACAACACACAACATGTGAACAACACACAACATGTGAGCAACACACAACATGTGAGCAACACACAACATGTGAGCAACACACAACATGTGAGCAACACACAACATGTGAGAAACACACAACATGTGAACAACACACAACATGTGTTGGTGTGAAAGGTCAAGGTCTCTTGATCCATGCCACTGAAGCCATCGTCCCTTACAATGCATCAAACACCTTCAACTCTCACGCCGCACGCGTCGTACGACCCCTACGGGTGAGCGCTTCTCCCTAGACACGTGCAACATAAGAATTTACTGTCACAATGTTTCGCTCTAAGAACAAGTAATAAAGCGAAACGTTGTTCATTGTAAACTGCATCTACTGAACTAATTCTTGTGGTACAGTATGAACAACAATAACAATAATGATAATAGTTACATTAATATTATTATTTATACATAATAATTAATAACTTACATTATGTATCATACAAGATATATAATACCTTGTATTATACATGGTGTATAATTCATTATATGGTATACAGTACCTTATATCCAACATGTACTTTACGTTACAGTTGTATATACCGCTTGTGTTCACTATATACCTTGTGTAATGCAAGGTGTATAATATATGCAACAGACACATGTGCAACTTTTAGAAACATTTATTAGGAAACGTTTCGCTCACCAGGAGCTTTAAAAATCCACTTGCTTAACGGTGGTCCTTGTAAGCGAAACATTATACTGATGAAGGTCCTGATGCCAGAAATATTGGATTAAGAGGCAAGTTGCCCCCTCTTATAATAACATGTTCAGTTTTCCACTATAATCTACCTTGTCCATAATTACTATCGCATTTGCTTTGTCTGTTTCGTAAGGTGAAGTCCAGGATCTTCCCTTCATTCATGGTATAACTTAACAAATGTTGAGGACAATTGTGTTGTAGTGGTGTTAGCGAACACAACTGTCCTCAAACATTTGTTAAGTTATACCATGAATTAAGGAAAGATCCTGGACTTCACCTTACGAAATAGACAAAGCAAATGCGACAGTAATTATGGACAAGGTAGATTATAGTGGAAGAATGAACATGTTATTAGAAGACGGGGGAACTTAGGTGCCCCTCAATGCTCAGTGTGAGAGAAACATTGGATTGATAATGCTCCAGGTAAGTGTAACGTAAGCAAAAAAAAAATTCTCGACGTTTCACTCGTATTGGTCAAAACATAAACTGACCTTATGTTTGGTGAGTAAGACAGAGCACTGGAGGGAAGTACCCATCATCTTGTGGGGGTTCCACGCTATTGAGTCGGCCCTGTAACACACAAACATTACATTACTTACACTAGCACAACGTATACTGGTAACGAGATCACAGGGCAGATATTCAACACCAGGTGCAAATGTATTGGAACTGGAAAAAAAATTGACCAAAATTGATAAGTGTTTCCTGACATAAGATGACTCGTTGCTATGGTGGAGGTAAGAGCTGGACAAATATATATATATATATATATATATATATATATATATATATATATATATATATATATATATATATATATATATATATATATATATATAAAAAGCTTACAGATACAGTGGAACCTCGGTACTCGAACTTAATTCGTTCCAGAAGGCTGTTCGAGTGCCGATATGTTCGAGTTCCGAACGAATTTTTCCCATAAGGAATAATGTAAATTAGATTAATCCGTTTCAGACCCACAAAAATACACTTACAGCGACTTTGCGGTGTATTACCGTATGGTATTTATGATTGTATTCTCGTTTTCTTGGTCTCATTTGATAGAATGAATGATATATTACAGAAATAGAGATGATTTTGAATAGTTTACAACTAAAAGTACCTTGAAATTGAGCTCAAAGTAGCGGAAATGTTCGATTTTTGCTGATGTTCAAGAAATACAATGTTATGTAATTACGCTAATATTAGTAATAAAGGTTATCTATCTATCACATTTATTCCAACTTGATATCAGACACACGATAGATAACCTAGAAGCACAATGAAGACGCCGAAATTAATAATAAAAGCCATATTATATGGAGAGGCGGAGGCGGTGTTTACATCACAGCAAACACTCTAACCAATTTCCTTTTTGGTTGGCTGTTATTACTAATCTTCTTAGGCTCCATGGTGACTTATTTATACAAATAATATAAATACACCAAAAAATGCGATGAAACACGAAATAGTTTATAGTGAAATTCAGCGGGATTTTGGACTGAGTGACAACTGTGGGAGACTGACGCACATGTTCTGGCAGGACGTGTTTGTTTGGTCGAGTGCCGAGCAAACGGTCGACTACCGAGCGATTTTTTTTACCAAACAAAGCGTTCGAGTACCGAATTGCTCGAGTACAGACCTGTTCGTGTACCGAGGTAGCACTGTACCTACATCTGTGTCACAGACCCAACTCTCGCCAGTTACAAAGCTTCTCAGAGAGTCAGCTTCAATGTTTCCACTGGAAACAAAATGCAAATGTGCCGAGGTGCTAAGAAATATTACTTACAAATGTTAACTTGATGTATATTAAACAACACATCCTCAGTGTAAAGAAAACATGGCAGGATCTTCCTCGTACCAAACCTGTTTTGCCAATCTTTCATTCTTTTTAACAAGTGTTTGGAATATTCTTGTTGTACCTTCGTCCCCTTCAGACATCCTCACTAGGGTAATTAACGCGGACCTGAGCTAATGATTTAAACAGCTAATGAGAGTGTAACAGGTGCCCAGTAAAGGATCGGATGCCACAAACACAGGTGTTTTCCAACACTTGTTATTACAATCCTCCTGATAACATAAAATTGTTGTGATAACTTTATTATTGAAAAGTTTTTATTATGAGAAGGTTATTATTATAAGACCTCGTTATAATGACAACGTTATTATGTTGACGCAGTTATTATACAGTTGTTTATATAACATTGTTATTGTGAAAGTATTGTTATCTTGAGAACATTGTTATTAATATTATGTTAACGATGTCATCATAAGGATTTTATTATTATTAGAAGTTTGATATTATAAGAAGCAAGAGCAGAACAGCACTGTACACTGACCTGTCAACACTGTACAAAGACCTGTCAACACTGTATACTGACCTGTAAACATTGTACACTGACTTGTAAACACTGTACACTGACCTGTCAACACTGTACACTGACCTGTCAACACTACACTGACCTGTAAACACTGTGCACTGACCTGTAAACACTGTATACTGACCTGTCAACACTGTACAATGACCTGTCAACACTACACTGACCTGTCAACACTGTACACTGACCTGTCAACACTGTACACTGACCTGTCAACACTGTATACTGACCTGTCAACACTGTACACTGACCTGTCAACACTGTACACTGACCTGTCAACACTGTACACTGACCTGTCAACACTGTACACTGACCTGTCAACACTGTACACTGACCTGTCAACACTGTACACTGACCTGTCAACACTGTACACTGACCTGTCAACACTACACTGACCTGTAAACACTGTGCACTGACATGTAAACACTGTATACTGACCTGTCAACACTGTACACTGACCTGTCAACACTACACTGACCTGTCAACACTGTACACTGACCTGTCAACACTGTACACTGACCTGTCAACACTGTACACTGACCTGTCAACACTGTACACTGACCTGTCAACACTGTACACTGACCTGTCAACACTGTACACTGACCTGTCAACACTGTACACTGACCTGTCAACACTGTACACTGACCTGTCAACACTGTACACTGACCTGTCAACACTGTACACTGACCTGTCAACACTGTACACTGACCTGTCAACACTGTACACTGACCTGTCAACACTGTACACTGACCTGTCAACACTGTATACTGACCTGTCAACACTGTACACTGACCTGTCAACACTACACTGACCTGTCAACATTGTGCACTGACCTGTCAACACTGTACACTGACCTGTCAACACTGTACACTGACCTGTCAACACTGTACACTGACCTGTCAACACTGTACACTGACCTGTCAACACTGTACACTGACCTGTCAACACTGTACACTGACCTGTCAACACTGTACACTGACCTGTCAACACTGTACACTGACCTGTCAACACTGTACACTGACCTGTCAACATTGTGCACTGACCTGTCAACACTGTACACTGACCTGTCAACACTGTACACTAACCTGTCAACACTGTACACAACCTGTCAACACTGTACACTGACCTGTCAACATTGTACACTGACCTGTTACTCAACCATGAGCAGTTGACTTCACCTGAGAACCTCACAGTACCTGACCTCAACACGTCCTGAGACGTTCACAGACATATGTTGCTCCTGGCGGAGAACATGTTCGGCAGCTGAGAAAAAAATGTTAGCTGGCGTGAGAACATGTTAGCTGGCGTGAGAACATGTTAGCTGGCGTGAGAACATTTAGCTGGCGTGAGAACATGTTAGCTGACGTGAGAACATGTTAGCTGGCGTGAGAACATGTTAGCTGGCGTGAGAACATGAAAGATGCTGTAGGAACATGATAGTTTTAATAGAAACATGATAGCTGGAGTGGGAACATGACAGCTGGAGCGGGAACATGATAGCTGGAGTGGGAACATGATAGCTGGAGTGGGAACATGATAGCTGGAGTAGGAACATGATAGTTTTAATAGAAACATGATAGCTGGAGTGGGAACATGACAGCTGGCGTGGGAACATGATAGCTGGAGTGGGAACATGATAGCTGGCGTGGGAACATGATAGCTGCTGTAGGAACATGATTACTGGAGTGGGATCATGATAGCTGGCGTGGGAACATGATAGCTAGAGTGGGAACATGATAGCTGGCGTGGGAACATGAAAGATGCTGTAGGAACATGAGAGCTGAAGTGGGAGCATAATAGCTGGAGTGGGAACATGATAGCCGGAGTGGGAACATGATAGCTGGAGTGTGAACATGATATCTTGCGTGGGAACATGATAGTTGGAGTGGGATCATGATAGCTGGAGTGGGAACATGATAGCTGGAGTGGGAACATGATAGACTGGAGTGGGAACATGATAGCTGGAGTTGGAACATGATAGCTGGAGTGGGAACATGATAGCTGGAGTGGGAAGATGATAGCTGGAGTGGGAACATGATAACTGGAGTGGGAACATGATAGCTGGAGTTGGAACATGATAGCTGGAGTGGGAAGATGATAGCTGGAGTGGGAACATGATAGCTGGAGTGAGGAACATGATACTGGAGTGGGAACATGATAGCTGGGTGGGAACATGATAGCTGGGTGGGAACATGATAGCTGGAGTGGGAAGATGATAGCTGGAGTAGGAACATGATAGCTGGGTGGGAACATGATAGCTGGGTGGGAAGATGATAGCTGGTGTGGGAACATGATAGCTGGAGTGGGAACATGATAGCTGGAGTGGGAAGATGATAGCTGGGTGGGAACATGATAACTGGGTGGGAACATGATACTGGAGTGGGAACATGATAGCTGGAGTGGGAACATGATAGCTGGAGTGGGAACATGATAAGCTGGAGTGGGAACATGATAGCTGGAGTGGGAACATGATAGCTGGAGTGGGAACATGATAGCTGGAGTGGAACATGATAGCTGGAGTGGAACATGATAGCTGGAGTGAACATGATAGCTGGAGTGGGAACATGATAGCTGGAGTGGGAACATGATAGCTGGAGTGGGAACATGATAGCTGGAGTGGGAACATGATAGCTGGAGTGGGAACATGATAGCTGGAGTGGGAACATGATAGCTGGAGTGGGAACATGATAGCTGGAGTGGGAACATGATAGCTGGAGTGGGAACTATGCGGGTGGAACATGAGAGTGGGAGACATGATAGCTGGAGTGGAACATGATAGCTGAGAGTGGGAACATGATAGCTGGAGTGGAAGATGATAGCTGAAGTGGGAAGATGATAGCTGGAGTGGGAACATGATAGCTGGAGTGGGAGTGATAGCGAGTGGAACTGATAACTGGAGTGGGAACATGATAGCTGGAGTTGACAGATGGTGGAAGATGATAGCTGGAGTGGGAACATGATAGCTGGAGTGGGAACATGATAACTGGAGTGGGAACATGATAGCTGGAGTGAGAACATGATAACTGGAGTGGGAACATGATAGCTGGTGTGGGAACACGATAGCTGGAGTGGGAACATGATAGCTGGAGTGGGAAGATGATAGCTGGAGTGGGAACATGATAGCTGGTGTGGGAACATGATAGCTGGTGTGGGAAGATGATAGCTGGTGTGGGAACATGATAGCTGGAGTGGGAACATGATAGCTGGAGTGGGAAGATGATAGCTGGTGTGGGAACATGATAGCTGGTGTGGGAACATGATAGCTGGAGTGGGAAGATGATAGCTGGAGTGGGAACATGATAACTGGAGTGGGAACATGATAACTGGAGTGGGAACATGATAGCTGTAGTGGGAACATGATAGCTGGAGTGGGAACATGATAGATGGAGTGGAACATGATAGCTGGAGTAGGAACATGATAACTGGAGTGGGAGCATGATAGCTGGAGTGGGAACATGATAGCTGGAGTGGGAACATGATAGCTGAGTGGAACACTGCATAAGACCACGTGACCCACGCCTCACTGAAGGAGGTGGGGTAGTGCATTAATATTCTTTAAGAGATCTTGATCCATGGAACTTGATGTGTTACATGGTTTTTAAAACCGACAAGTTGAAGACTGAGACACTGATGCAACATGTGGGAAGCTTTACTGAGGAAACGTTTCGCCACACAGTGGCTTCATCAGTCCATTACAAAGAAGAAAGGTGTAAGGAGAGGAGGAGTTTAAGGTAATCAGTCCCTCAGCCTGGAATCGATGTGTTCAGTCCATCACTCTTGTAGAAAGTAAGCACAGGGCCTAGAAGTGGCTTATATACTGAGTCAGGTGAGGTGACAGGAGGAGGCGCGTCAGTGGTACCATCCACCAGTGTAAGTAGGTCTCGGCAATGTCAAGTGTTGAAGAATTCCTTGATCAGCTCCATGTGTTGCAGTGTCTGACACGTGATAATGGTTTTCAAAACCATTTACCACTTCAACTTGTCGGTTTTCAAAACCATTCATCACATCTGTCAGACACTGCAACAACATGGGATCTTGATACAAGGAATTCTTCAACACTTGTCCAACCTTTGGACGAAGACCTACTTACACTGGTGGATGGTACCACTGTGACGCCGCCTCCTCCTGCTTCCACTCACCTGACTACAGTATATAAACCACTTCTACGGCCCTACACTGCGGCGTCTGCACTGCAACTGAATTGTTTGCCATTCTAATGGCGCTAAAGCTAACTTATGACCCTGTATTACTATTAGTGAAGGCTCTTGACTCACATAATGACTCTAACAACATGCTCACTGGAGAAGCCAGGTATAGGTACTAGAAAATCCGGAAAAAATAATTAATATATAACTGTTATGGATTCCATCACACATTAGATTACTCCTTCATGATTAAGTTGATATATTAGCCAAGAAAAGTACCCTGAAGGATAATGTAGAATATAACTTTGATGTATCTGTGTCTAGCATTAGGAATAATATTAGGAGAGAAGTAAATAATGAAACTGAATATCATAAGAATGCGGTTAAAACCCTGAGTAGATCTATAAGTCACTATGATAACATGAACATAGATAAGTATGTTTGTGGAGCAACTTGCAATGTGAATGACTGACTGATGTTGTAGTGGCCAGGCTGAGGCTTGGTTAAAAATACTTTTGGCAGTTTAACAGACACACGGTGTCCCGTAGCTTTGTTGCTTGCGCACTCAGCTCACACTTTAAAGTCCGTGGTTCGATCCCCGGTACGGGTGGAAACAATGGGGACACCTGCTGACCCTGTTCACCTAGCAGTAAATAGGTTCCTGGGTATTAGTCGACTGGTGTAGGCCACATCCTAGTGATAAAATTAACCTAATTTGCCCGAAATGCTCTGCATAGCCAGGGGCTTTCTATATAGGCTGTAACTGATGTCAACTAGGCCTGTACAGTGTCCACTATACTCTAAGTGTCCACTTATTGAGGAACTAGAGATAGTAAAATAATCTGTATTATGTCAGGATATCTTATTAATGAAAATAAGATACCAGATACATTAAGCTAATTTCCTGAATGTGCTTGTAACAGATACTGTACATATAAATCCAGATGTACTCCTGTTAACCTATCTGGGGCCTAGTTCCTAGGCCTTTTGTGTATCCATATGCTGTTACGCCGCCCTCAACAGGAGGTATATGCTCTTGTACCGCCCTCAACAGGATGTATATGCTCTAGTGCCGCCTAAACAGGATATATATGCTCTTGTGTCGCCCTCCACAGGATGTATATGCTGTTGTGCCGCCCTCCACAGGGTGTATATGCTGTTGTGCCGCCCTCCACAGGGTGTATATGCTGTTGTGCCGCCCTCCACAGGGTGTATATGCTGTTGTGCCGCCCTCCACAGGATGTATATGCTGTTGTGCCGCCCTCCACAGGGTGTATCCTGTTGTGCCGCCCTCCACAGGGTGTATATGCTGTTGTGCCGCCTCCACAGGGTGTATATGGTTCTGCCCTCACGGTATGCTGCTGTGCGCCCTCCACAGGGTGTATATGCTGTTGTGCGCCTCCACAGGGTGTATATGCTGTTGTGCCGCCCTCCACAGGGTGATATATGTGCCGCTCACAGGTGTAATGTTTCACACAGGTGTTGCTGTTGTGCGCCCTCACAGGGTCTATTGTCTGTGCCGCCCTCCACAGTAAGTGCCGCCAAGGGTGATGTGTTGTGCCTTTAAAGATAAAACGTTTGCTCAAGGTGATATGCTGTTTGCCTACAGGGTGTATATAATGCTGTAGCCGCACTCCATGGTGTATAGTGAAATAAACCAGCAGCTTCGGTGGCAAAATCTATTGTCTGGTCGACCATCAACACAAGATGTTTTATTTAAAAACTTTAAAAACGTTTTAACTGAATGTTTTTGATAAGTTATAATCAATCAGAGCAGTAACTATTGTTGTTATAATTATCAGTGCTATTATTATCAACAGTCAGTGTAGTAACTACTTTTATTATAACAGTCAGTGTAGTAACTACTGTTATAAACAGTCAGTGTAGTAACTACTGTTATAAACAGTGTAGTAACTATTATTATTATCAACAGTCAGTGTAGTAACTACTGTTAGTATAAACAGCGTAGTAACTACTGTTATATACAGTGTAGTAACTATTATTATTATCAAGTCAGTGTAGTAACTATTGTTATTATAAACAGCGTAGTAACTAATGTTATAAACAAAGTAGTAACTATTGTCATTATATACAGTCAGTGTGGTATTGGAGACACAAACATATTTTTACTTGTATTCACTTGATTTAAAAATATATTAAAATAGGATTTGAATAGAAGTAAGTAATCTCTTTATATAAGTTGATAACATCTTAAATGGTAAACAAACTTAGTAAACACTGAAGACCAGCAAAGGTACAACACAGCCTGTAAGCTCTTTCTTCCTTCATCTTTTTACACAGTTGAATTTACAGGTTAAGTAAGAACTGCTATCTTAGCCCGGTGCATTTCACCTCAGGTATACTACTACCCCCAGGATGCGACCCACAACAGCTGCCTACTTACAGTACTGACAGGTGAACAGGGAAAAACAGGTGTGAGAAAACATGCCCAACTTGTGCCGGGATCGAACCGCGGACCTTCAATACATGATCTGAGGAAGCTATCAACTAAGCTACTGAACAATTCTCTAGCTCTCATCTTTTCAACATAATAGTTAATCTTATATGAAGCCGGTGAATGGTAATCAAGCAAGTTATATTAGTAATTTGAGTTACAATAACAGTAACTACATCTAATACACAGATTAGAAATTGAAATGAGACAATATTTTGGTGGTGTTAGACTATTATAGTCACTATCCTTACTTGATAATGCTTCAGGAGTGTCCGAAATGTCTCTTATTTTCAATTGTCAGTTAGTGTGTTTGTTGTGGTATGTTGCAACTACGGTATTGTGTTGTGGTGTGTTGCAGTCACGGTTCTGTGTTGTGGTATGATGCAGCTACGGTACTGTGTTGTGATATGTTGCTGGCACGGTGCTGTGTTGTGGTATGTTGCAGCTACGGTACTGTGTTGTGGTACGTTGCTGCCACAGTATAGTGTGTGGTGTGTTGCAGCTACTGTACTGTATTGTGATATGTTAATGGCACGGTATTGTGTTGTGGTGTGTTGCAGCTACGGTATTGTGTTGTGGTATGTGTCAGTTATGGTATTGTGTTGTGGTGTGTTGCAGCTACGGTATTGTGTTGTGGCATATTGCAGCTTGCATACATCACATACTAACATCAACATGGAGCCAGAGGTCCTCCTGAGCACACACGTCAGCCAGCTGGTGGAAAGGATCGTAGGCTCCCAGGACGGTGGTACCAGCTGTAGCGTTGACGAAGAATGGCTCACAGCCCCTGGCTCTGGCCTCGGCCACGGCCTCCACAAGGGCTTCAGGCTTCATCCTGCCCTCACTGTCTGACGCTACACTCACTACGTTGTCCATCCCAAGTCCCAGCCACGACGCACTCTTGCTCACTGAATAGTGACCCTGTCGAAAATACCCATTTATTTTTTATAATTATTTTATAATATAATAATGAGCACTGCAGTAGGCCTGCCCCATACTAAGTTTTGTCAACAAAATTTTATAAACCGCATATTGTATGTTATGCAGGTTTCTGCATGACATTTAAATATACGTAATATATAGCTATTGGAGAAGTGTGCCATAAATTTCATGTAATTAGAAAAATAGTAATAATAATGTATAACCTTTAGATAAATGTAAATGATAATTTTAGAAATATGCTGTGCTTTTGGTGAATACTGTAAAGTAAGTGAAATAAGGAAATCCAGCTAGGGATTTATTTTCCAAATGTTTGTGGTGAGGGTGGTGGCGTCGCTTGGGGGTACACATGTGGCGGCATGGTTGGCGGCTGGCGAGACGCAGCGTGGGTTCAGCTAAGTTTGTGATGTTGTATTCCCTTTTTGTGTAGCTAACTCAAGCCATAGGCACTTTTATGGTGTACCAGTACACACCCTGGGCTCGGACATGGTCGGGGCTCGGAAGGACGAGTGTGAACTGAAGAAATAGGAGGAGATGTGTTCTGGATGAGGGTAGTGGTGGCTGGGCCGACCCCATAGGGAGCTGTTTGTTTTTGAAGTGACCACCCGGCCGCCCTCTCCGTCCTGTACGGTTATTGAGGGGGTTTGGCTAATTGATATGTGAAGAGGTGTGTTTGGACTGTAAATAGTTTTAATATAAGTAAATAAATTTATATTTTCTTACCTAGGAATTTTTGGTGTAACCCTTCTGATACCCTAACCCATTGAAGCACTAAACCACATTGGTAATATCAGCTTTGTTTATGGGGATAGACCCGTGAGGCCTAGTTTTACAGGTGTTTTGTGTAACTTTTACCCTTTGCCCTTAGACAAGGCATTAGGCCTCAGGTAAACCCCAATTTCTGCGTAACATATGTAATTAAAAAAAAATTCAGTTCTTGCTGAACCAGGAAGTTTTGTGAGGTGCTTAGAGCATTTACTTCTATCACCTTCCTTTCAAACAGGAGTGCATAAATGCTGGCGAAAGGCTTTTGATCCAGGAAATCAGAGCTATCCCTCCTCTTCCTTGGACCAAACCTGATTACCTCCCATTCCCCGAGCGCTTCAGTCCCTACGGATTTAGTGCTCCCCCGTGAATTGAATAATAATGTATAATAAATGAGACATACATGAGAGAGGACAACTCGCACCTGGTCTGAAGAGAAAGCCACGAGAGGCTTGAGACCAAACACTCCAGTCCTCTTAACGTCTGGATACTTCTTGTAGCGAGCCATAACCATGGCGTACATGTTACTCATGCTCCCACCTGCAAGTACCAGCACCTCAACACTTACTTTCAACACAACACAACACTTCCGACACAACACAGTCCTAATAACAATTACTTCCGACACAACACAATCTTAACACTTCTGACACAACACAGTCTTAACAACACTTACTTCTGACACAACACAGTCTTAACACTTCCGACACAACTTAGTGCTAACAACACTTACTTCTGACACAACACATTCCTAGTAACACTTCCGACACAACACAGTCCTGATAACACTTCTGAAACAACACAGTCCTAATAACACTTCCGACACAACACAGTCCTGATAACACTTCTGACACAACACGGTGCTAGCAACACTTACTTCTGACACAACACGGTGCTAACAACATTTACTTCTGACACAACACGGTGCTAACAACACTTACTTCTGACACAACACAGTGCTAACAACACTTCTGTCACAGCACGGTACTAACAACACTTACTTCTGTCACAACACGGTACTAACAACACTTACTTGTCACAACACGGTACTAACAACACTTACTTCTGTCACAACACGGTGCTAACAACACTTACTTCTGACACAACACGGTGCTAACAACACTTCTGACACAACACGGTGCTAACACTTACTTGTACAATGGTGCAAACCTTACTTGACACAACACGGTGCTAACAACACTTACTTCTGACACAACACGGTGCTAACAACACTTACTTGTCACAACATGGTGCTAACAACACTTACTTCTGACACAACACGGTGCTAACAACACTTACTTCTGACACAACACGGTGCTAACAACACTTACTTCTGCCCAAACGTACACAACATTCTGTGTGGTAACAACACTTACTTCTGACACAACACGGTGCTAACAACACTTACTTCTGACACAACACGGTGCTAACAACACTTCTGTCACAACACGGTGCTAACAACACTTACTTCTGTCACAACACGGTGCTAACAACACTTACTTCTATCACAACACGGTGCTAACAACACTTACTTCTGTCACAACACGGTGCTAACAACACTTACTTCTGTCACAACACGGTGCTAACAACACTTACTTCTGTCACAACACGGTGCTAACAACACTTACTTCTGTCACAACACGGTGCTAACAACACTTACTTCTGACACAACACAGTGCTAACAACACTTACTTCTGTCACAACACGGTGCTAACAACACTTACTTCTGTCACAACACGGTGCTAACAACACAGAACTTAAGAGTAACTGATCTTATCATTATTTAATAATTATATCAGTATAAAATGTGTTCTGACTACCGAACACTAATGAGTAACAAGTTTAGCTACTGAGACAAATGGCACAACGCCAACAAGTGGTGAAAAAACAATAGTTGCAGAAAACAATAGTTGCAGACAGTAATTTCATTAAGACGTTGTGCTTGTAGACAAGCTTCTGACAGAAGCTTATCCACAAGCAAATGCTGTCCACAGGCGAAACGTCTCAATACAGTTTCTGCGACTCTTTTCACCAAATTTAGCTACTATTACAGCTATAATTATGATTATTTTTTACGATTGGGAGAGAGAGAGCTAACTTACCAGGAGCAAAGATTCCATCCCCGTTGGGATAGCCAAAAGTGTTGGTCAGCTGAGAGATAACATAGTCTTCCACCAGTATAAACACAGGAGCCACCTCATACGTATACCTGGGGAGTAAACACAGTCAAAGTTGTAATAGTACTAGCTCGTATTAACATTACTAGCTCGTGCTAACATTACTAGCTCGTGCTAACATTACTAGCTCGTGCTAACATTACTAGCTCTTGTAGAGACGTGTACCTTGCTCCTGTCAAGTCGTGACTAGTGTGCTCTCCGATATTAGCTACCTGAGATTGTGATGATGACTTCCCTCGACTATGAGCAGCTATATCTTCAGCTTAAGGCAGATTTAACGGAAGCAAGAAGAGAAATTCAACGACTGAAGGGTAAGTGCAAGGATTATCCCCGGATGTTAGTTGGAAGCGAAGGGACGAAAGTGAAGCTGAAGAAGGTCCAGAAGACTGCCCTGAAAACCAGAAACTCTTTTTTCCTCATTATCAGACGAATGTGAATCGACTATCCAAGACCTTCCAATGAAGATAATTCCAACAAGGACCATTGTTAGCGACCATTGTTAACGAGAAGCCAGCCAGTGAAGACATCCCAGGGAAGACCATCTCTACAGAGACCGTCGAGAACGCCAT
Organism: Cherax destructor; assembly: GCA_009830355.1. NCBI lineage: Eukaryota > Metazoa > Arthropoda > Malacostraca > Decapoda > Parastacidae > Cherax > Cherax destructor. Next base: position 54,434 of record WNWK01005010.1, on the reverse strand, counting down.
GAACACCGCCAGAATAAAAGCATTTTAGTTGGGGACAGTCAGGTTAAGTTTATGGATAGGGCGTTTTGTCTTAGAGATAGGAAGAGGAGGCAGAGGGTGTGTTTTCCTGGGGCCGGAATGGAAGATACTGTTAGTTGTCTGGACGACATCCGGAAACAAATGGTATAAAATACCGACACAATGGAAAAATAAACATAAGCAATATAATGTGATCCTTTATTGACAACGTTTCGCCCACGCAGTGGGCTTTATCTAGTCACAAACACTGTTTGTGACTCGATAAAGCCCACTGCGTGGGCGAAACGTTGTCAATAAAGGATCACATTATACTGCTTATGTTTATTTTTCCACTGGACGACATCTAGAGAGGTATTGGGAGCAATCCTATTATCTGTTACAGTGCTGGAGGAAACGATGTTGGCAGACGTACGAATGAAGACCTGATTAGCAGGTACAGGTCAGTAATAGACATAATTAGGAAGAAGGGGGAACCCTGTGTTATGTGGCATTTTGCCCAGGAGAGGAGTTGGAAATGAATGGTTGTCCAGGGCAACTGGTGTTAATTGCTGGCTTGACAAACACTAAGGAAAATTCAGTAACATTCATAGACATGTGGGACATCTATGGTAGAAATGACATGTATACCAGTGATGGGGGTCACAGTCCGTGGCTGTGAACCCCGTCTTCCCTGTTAGGGTTTTAAACTAGAAATAGTGGTATGGGTTTTTGTGGGAAGCCAATGAACTATGATATAATACAAATGGGCAAGATGAATTCTCGGTGTAGCCAATGGCACTAGGTGATAAGGACAGTAACAGGGATAGTGAAGGAGCAGGACTGAGAAGAGATGGGAAAAAGAGAAGAGAGGGTTCCTAAATATATTTTGTACAAATAGTCGTAGCGCTAGAAACAAGATGGAAGAGTTGAGATTAGTTGCAAGTGAGAGTAACATTGACGTATTTGCCATAACTAAGACGTGGTTTGATATGAAAAATCAGGACATGCCAGCTGAATTTCACATTCAGAATTTCCAGTTAGAAGAAACGAGAAGGGGGCGGGGTGACGATATCAGGGAACACTTAAATTGCTGCATAAATGTAGGTAATTTATTAAAAGTGAAAGAACACAAACTGTCTGTCTGGGTAGAATTTTCGGAAGGGAGTGAAAAATTAATTGTAGGCGCGATTTACCGTCCCTCTAACTTGGATAGGGACCAAGTGAGACTACTTTGGGAGGAAATTGTTAAGGCCACAAGGCACGATAACGTAGTAATTATAGGAGGCTAATTTTAGTCAACTAGATTGGAATTCATTGACTGGGAATCTTGAGTCAAAAGATTTCCTGGAGGCAGTTCAAGACAGTTTTTTGAAGCAGTGTGTGACAGAACCAACGAGGGGAAATAACCTGCTTGATTTGGTTCTGGCTAACAAGGAAACCCTTATTAATAATCTAGAGATTACAGAGGAACTTGGCGCAAGCGACAACAAATAAATTACCTTTAGTATCGATTGGAAGTATAGGGACTTGGACTTCCAGCAAGCATGCGTCAGCGTGTTAAGAGCGAATGGAGACAAATGGTTTTTAGGACTTGACGTGCTGTTGGAGTGTGAGTAAGGTAACATTTATGAAGGGATTCAGGGAAGCCGGCAGGCTGGACTTGATTCCTAGAGACGTGAAGTATAGTGCCGGCATTCTGAAGGAGGGGTGTTAATGTTGCAGTTTTATAACTAGTGTAAGCACACCTCTGGCAAGACAGTGATGGAGTGAATGATGATGAAAGTTTTTCATATTTGGGCCACCCTGCCTTGGTGGGAAACAGCCGATGTGTAAATATATATATATATATATATATATATATATATATATATATATATATATATATATATATATATATATATATATATATATATATATATATATATAATATATACTATATATATATGTGTGTGTGTGTGTGTGTGTACTACCTAGTTGTGGTTGCAGGGGTCGAGTCATAGCTCCTTGTTCCGCCTCTTCACTGGCAGCTACTGCGTCACTCTCCCTGCGCCTTGAGCTTTATCATACCTCTTCTTAAACCTATGAATGGAACCTGCCTCCACTACATCGCTTCCCAAACTATTCCACTTCCCGACCACTCTGTGACTGAAGAAATACTTCCTAACATCCCTGTGACTCATCTGAGTCTTCAACTTCCAACTGTGTCCCCTTGTTGCTGTGTCCCATCTCTGGAACATCTGTCTCTGTCCACCTTGTCAATTCCTCTCAGTATTTTATATGTCGTTTTCATGTCCCCCTATCTCTCCTGTCCTCCAGTGTCGTCAGGTCGATTTCCCTTAACCTCTCCTCGTAGGACATACCCCTTAGCTCCGGGACTAGTCTTGTTGCAAACCTTTGCACTTTCTCTAGCTTCTTTACGTGCTTGGCTATGTGTGGGTTCCAAACTGGTGCTGCATACTCCAGTATGGGCCTAACGTACACAGTGTACAGGGTCCTGAACGATTCCTTATTAAGATGTTGGAATGCTGTTCTTAGGTTTGTCAGGTGCCCGTATGCTGCAGCAGTTATTTGGTTGATGTGCGCCTCAGGAGATGTGCCTGGTGTTATACTCACCCCAAGATCTTTTTCATTGATTGTGGTTTGTAGTCTCTGGTCCCCTAGACTGTACTCCGTCTGCGGTCTTCTTTGCCCTTCCCCAATCTTCATGACTTTGCACTTGGTGGGGTTGAACTCCAGGAGCCAATTGCTGGACCAGGCTTGCAACCTGTCCAGATCCCTTTATATTTCTGCCTGGTCCTCGTTCAATTGAATGCTTCTCATCAACTTCACATCATCTGCAAACAGGGACACTTCTGAGTCTATTCCTTCCGTCATGTCGTTCACAAATACCAGAAACAGCACCGGTCCTAGACTGACCCCTGTGGAACCCCACTCGTCACCGGCGCCCACTCTGACACCTCGCCACGTATCATGACTCGCTGCTGTCTTCCTGACAGGTATTCCCTGATCCATTGGCGTGCCTTCCTGTTATCCCTGCCTGGTCCTCCAGCTTTTGCACTAATCTCTTGTGTGGAACTGTGTCAAACGCCTTCTTACAGTCCAAGAAAATGCAATCTATCCACCTCTCTCTCTCTTGTCTTACTGCTGTCACCCTGTTATAGAACTCCAGTAGGTTTGTGACACAGGATTTCCCGTCCCTGAAACCGTGTTGGCCGTTATTGATAAGCTCATTCCTTTCTAGGTGTTCCACCACACTTCTCCTGATAATCTTCTCCATGACTTTGCATACTATTGTCAGTGACACTGGTCTGTAGTTTAGTGCCTCTTGTCTGTCTCCTTTTTTAAAAATTGGGACTACATTTGCTGTCTTCCATACCTCAGGTAATCTCCCTGTTTCGATAGATGTGTGTGTGTGTGTGTGTATGTGTGCACTCACCTATTTGTGGTTGCAGGGTCGAGTCATAGCTCCTGGCCCCGCCTCTTCACTGATTGCTAGGTCTCTCTCTGCTCCGTAAGCTTTATTAGACCTCGTCTTAAAACTATATATGGTTCCTGCCTCCACTACGTCACTTTCTAGGCTATTACACTTCCTGACATCTCTATGACTGAAGAAATACTTCCTAACATCCCTTTGACTCATAGGAGTCTTCTGTGTTCCATCTCTGGAACATCCTGTCTTTGTCCACCTTGTCAATTCCTCGCAGTATTTTGTATGTCATTATCATGTCTCCCCTAACCCTCCTGTCCTCCAGTGTCGTCAGGCCGATTTCTCTTAACCTTTCTTCGTAGGACAATCACCTTAGCTCTGGGACTAGTCTCGTTGCAAACCTTTACACTTTCTCTAATTTCTTGACGTGCTTGACCAGGTGTGGATTCCAAACTGGTGCTGCATACTCCAGTATGGGCCTGACGTATATGGTGTACAGAAGCTTGAACGATTCCTTACTGGGGTATCGGAACGCTATTCTTAGGTTTGCCAGACGCCGTATGCTGCAGCAGTATCTAGTTGATGTGTGCCTCAGGAGATGTGCTCGGAATTATACTCAAGCCAAGTTCTTTTTTCTTGAGTGAGGTTTGCAGTCTTCGGCCACCTAGACTATACTCTGTCCGCGGTCTTCTTTGCCCTTCCCCGATCTTCATGACTTTGCATTTGGCGGGGTTAAATTCTTACCTAACGTTTTTATAAAAAGCGCAATTTAATTTAGCATTATCCAACTAAATATATCTTAAATAAGTTTACAATAATATAATAATAAGCAAACACAATGAAATATATTTAAATATAAATATATGAAAGATATAAGTGCTAGTAGAAGTAGAAAAATACCTTCTTAATGCCACCTCTATCAATGTAGAAGTAGAAAAATACCTTGTTAATGCCACCTCTATCAATATAGAAGTAGAAAAATACCTTGTTAATGCCACCTCTATCAATGTAGAAGTAGAAAAATACCTTGTTAATGCCACCTCTATCAATGTAGAAGTAGAAAAATACCTTGTTAATGCCACCTCTATCAATGTTGCACTACGTTTTCTATTACTACCACCACCACTTACACGACTAGTGTTTTCTACAACTAATACTACCATTACCACCACTACTACTAATACTACCACTTACACCACTACTACTACTACTACTACCACTTTAATGCTTTTCCCTCTTGCTATAATAATCCCGTCCCCGCCCCTCTCATATATATATCCTGGCTCCCTTCCCATCGCGCCTCTGTGAGATTAGTTAATGTTCTAAATAGCACCAAAATGTTGTCGTAAGTTTGTCTATGTGAGTTATTTGTGTATTGTTGCAGTTACGGGGTCATGCTGCTGGCTTTTTCACTCTCAAGAAAGCTTTAGTACATGAGACAAGTTTGTTTTATTGGATATAATTAAGAACTGAGGTATTTTTACGAAGTGTGACTTACTGGTTGGTGTTGAGTGCCTCTGTGACCCAAGCCCCGGCAAGGGCCACCTCATCGATGCCACCATAGAGCTGATTGTAGAAGTATGGGTGCTGTGTCTTGACGCTGTAGTGCACTACCTGCTGCAGGACTTCCTCCACCTCCTCCAGGGAACATCCGCTCCTCTCCACCCCAACCAGCAGCACTTCCTGACACCAAGCAACACACACACGTTAAACAAGCTAAGTATATCCAAACACACAAGTGTAATGCACACTGGTCAGTGAAACAAGCACACACACACATGGAGAAGCTATGACGGAGGGTAAAATAAGTAGTGCATATCTCAGCTAACAACTGAAGTCCTCTTCGGCCAGTTATACATTGTGATATAATGAATGCATAGGAGTTCGTACAACATATTAAAATGGAGGAATATTATGTATCAAACTGGTGTCCTGCTTGGTGAGCAAGTTGCCTCAGCAACACCTGACATCAGAGGATGTTGTCACTCACTTCATACTGAGTCCATCAGTGTAATGTACTCAGTGTTGCCACTGCTAACTCGGGTACAAGTAAACATTTATTTATAAGGAGTTATATTCCTGCAAAATACAAAATAATATTTCAATGATTAAAGATACATCTGGATATAATCAGAGTATTGTAAAGTGACAACGTGTATAGACAGGAGTGGTAAAGGATATGGACAGTGTTGCCAGAAAACCTGCTGTCACAATAAACTGGTAATTTATCACAAATCAGGTATAAAACATGTTTCTCCTTGGTTAGTTACGTAAATACACAGGTGATATTATACCAAGTTTGTGAAGAGTAACTCAGACTGTGGAAGGGGAGAGATAACATGTTTATTACTGGTTAGTTATCATGAAGATTTACTGAAACACGTGAAAAGCTCTTGATCAAGTTAACTGGAGTTACTCCCCCATTCCTCGTACCAGATCTGAACACCTTTGATTCCTCGGGATACAGTGCAACATCTGGTCACGAACGCTTCCGAACACGAACAAATCGGTTTACAACCAAAAAATTCGCCAATTTTTTGCATCTGGTCGCGAACACATAATCGGGTACCGAACAAAAACAACTGCGCCAATTTTCACATTCCGCATCATTTTTTTCGCATGCGCCAATTTCCCCCACTTCCTGTTGCTTGTGTACACCTAACTCTGTTATTTAAGTTGTTTTTTCTTTATTAAACTGTGTATTATTTTGTATAATTAAGGATTTTTCAAACATTGATTATTTTTTCTGTGCTTAAAACTCTTAGGACTCTTGCATTGTTAGTTTTCTCTGTTGTTGAAGGTTTTCTCAGTGTTAATCAAGGTTTTTACATTAGTTTACTATTACACTGTGCATTCTATGGCATAATTAACTATTTTAGTGCTTAAAAATTAAAAAAAAAAATATTTACATACAGTTTGTAGGAGTCTAGAACGGACTAATCGTATTTACATACAAACCAATGGAGAAATTAGGTTCGGGTCACGACCAAATTGGGTCGCGACCAGAGTTTTGGAACGAATTATGGTCGTGACCAGAGGTTCCACTGTATATATGAACCTTATGAGTTTAGTGCTTACATCTTAATATAATTATAATATTTTCATTATAATATAAAGATATATAAATAGAAAGAAGGATTGAGAGAGAGAGAGAGAGAGAGAGAATGGGGCAGCAGGAGAGGAAGTAAAGCCAGGGTTGTCTTAACAAAATGCCTCACCTTCAACTCTTTCGGATGTTTGAAATTAACCACTTTCTCTGATGTGCTCATCCCAGTGACTAGTTTGGTCTTCAACACAATGTCCAGCACTAACTTTAACATAGCTTCTCCTTCAGCAAAACTGTTTTCCGTCTTGCTGTTCTGCACAGAGCTGTGTCCATTTTGAACTTCGCCATTCATAGAGCTGTGTCCATTTTGAACTACGCCATTCATAGAGGTGTGTCCATTTTGAACTTTGACATTCATAGAGCTGTGTCCATTTTGAACGATGTTGGTGGGTGAGGTGTGGCGTCCTCCGTTCATAATACACTCAGGTAGCTTAGTGTAGGTGCTGGGGGCTGAGGAGGCCATCACGGAGTGTCTGGGACCTGTTAATGTAAGAGCTATATTATACACCCCATATCTATCCTGTGGGTGGGAATCAAAACATCACAGGCTTGTGAGGGACAAGTTCATTAGATAGGAGTGGAATTATGAATGAGCGGTGGTGGTAGTTTGTTGGGCAGTATGTTTGTTCTGTAAGGTGTGTACATCGTTACCGTGTTCTCCCTGCTGTGGATAATTCCCCGAAACTATGGACAAATGATGGTACTGAATGACGCAGTGTACAACCGGTATTGCGAGTGATTGCAACGAACATTTCCTAAGTTTGTGGCGATCATTAGTGCAACATTCCAGAAGACAATTTTCACTCTTAAGTCAAGTCATGGATATCGGCGCTGTCAACGCCATAAGTTCACGTTAAACGAGCAAGGTAATCTCACTTGTATCGCCAAAAATGAACTTCAGTCCATGGGCAGATAGAAGGTGATTAGGGCTGTCCTATTCGAGGTCGTAATTTGCGGGCTTTACGCCCAAACCAGGTGAGTACCACTACGCATGTCAGATAATAGTGATATGCTCCTTTGGGGCAAATTGTATGTTTAATTCCACTTGTTACTCTACAGTCTCTGTGGACCCTGAAACAGCATCCCGAAGGGATTTCCAGGAAGCGGCTCCTGGAAATCGTGCTGTTAAAAGTAACTAGTGTCTTATGTTTCATGCAAGAAGTGTATTTATCTAACCAGTTCTCCCCAAATTGTTTTTTTCGCAATTAGGGACGTGTTTCCATAAGACACCTGCTGACCCTGTTCACCCAAAAGTAAAAATGGGTACCTGGGTATTATTCGACTGGTGTGGGTCGCATCCTGGGACAAAATTGACCTAATTTGCCTGAAATGCTCAGCATAACAAGGGGCTTTCTATATAGTAGTATGTCATTGATGTCAGCTAGGACTGTATACCTTGTACTTGTAGAAATAAAGATATATTAAAACTGGCTCATGATAACATATATAACCTAACATCAAGTGATTGTTTCCTTGGAGGAAAATCATCGACTCCAGGATACCCAAGTGTTGTACGTGTGGCGAGGTATCACTCCAGGATACCCAAGTGTTGTACGTGTGGCGAGTATCACTCCAGGATACCCAAGTGTTGTACGTGTGGCAGGTATCACTCCAGGATACCCAAGTGTTGTACGTGTGGCGAGGTATCACTCCAGGATACCCAAGTGTTGTATGTGTGGCGAGGTATCACTCCAGGATACCCAAGTGTTGTATGTGTGGCGAGGTATCACTCCAGGATACCCAAGTGTTGTATGTGTGGCGAGGTATCACTCCAGGATACCCAAGTGTTGTATGTGTGGCGAGTATCACTCCAGGATACCCAAGTGTTGTATGTGTGGCGAGTATCACTCCAGGATACCCAAGTGTTGTATGTGTGGCAGGTATCACTCCAGGATACCCAAGTGTTGTACGTGTGGCGAGTATCACTCCAGGATACCCAAGTGTTGTACGTGTGGCAGGTATCACTCCAGGATACCCAAGTGTTGTATGTGTGGCGAGGTATCACTCCAGGATACCCAAGTGTTGTATGTGTGGCGAGGTATCACTCCAGGATACCCAAGTGTTGTATGTGTAGCGAGGTATCACTCCAGGATACCCAAGTGTTGTATGTGTGGCGAGGTATCACTCCAACATACCCAACTTGTACGTGTGGCGAGGTATCACTCCAGGATACCCAAGTGTTGTACGTGTGGCGAGGTATCACTCCAGGATACCCAAGTGTTGTATGTGTGGCAGGTATCACTCCAGGATACCCAAGTGTTGTACGTGTGGCGAGGTATCACTCCAGGATACCCAAGTGTTGTACGTGTGGCGAGGTATCACTCCAGGATACCCAAGTGTTGTACGTGTGGCGAGGTATCACTCCAGGATACCCAAGTGTTGTACGTGTGGCGAGGTATCACTTGCCCTAGACACAGTAAACCAGCGTTGAAAATTTGAAGCCGATCGAATAAGGTGTTTTCGAGCAATAGGCGACAATTTAGGAGAAAGAAAAAAAAATTGATGGACATGTTCCGAAATTTGGAAAATGTATCCTCGTTAAAGTTAAAAAAAAAAAAAGGCCATAAAACACGAATTTTTATTTTTTTTCATCTTTCGTTTCTCGTTTATATTCTATTTAAAAGTCCCCACTATCCTGTAGGATTTTTTATTTACTATTATTGTCATTTTTTGGGCAAATTAGCGCCCACAAAGCAAAATACATCCAATTAACTTAGGCAGTAACAAGAGGCTTTCTCTTGTTATTTCAGCCAACTGTGAAAGTTTAAAGCCAATCAGAACACACATTCTCCAGTAACTGATCTGGCTCCAACGATTCCAATTTTTTTTTTTAACAGTTTTAATAAAATTTAATATTTGCCTCAACTCCAACTTATGGGAATCATCATCTTTCTTATAGAATACGTCATTATTAATATTTTGAAGACGATCTTTAGGTGTTCAGTATAAGTGAATATCACTATTTATTTAATAAAACTGGCAAACTGGAACAAATGTTTCCCAATATCAGTACGAACATTTCACTGAGAAAACTGCACCATTGGAAAATTTGAAGCCCATCAGAAGACGCGTTCTCCAGTTACTCGACGGATATCACGATTCCATGTTCTTTAACCACTTTACTACACAGTAATAATAAATATTCCTGCACACAAACAAAAAGTGGTAAAAGGTATAACTAGCATTCGAAGGTAATGGTTTACGTGAAAGGGTAAATGCACACATTCCATGTAAGGTAAATTTACACAGCTTGGGTAACCACGTGCTGGGGGCAACTGTATGACCGTGACGTGGTCCACAGGTATAGTTGACCATATGTGGGTGGAGCAAGCTGTCATAGGCTGGGCACGTCATGTGACAGGTAAGATGGCCCACAGTCCATGGTGACCAGTGAATCTGGGATAATAGTCATGTCCAGTAAGCTGGGTAGACATCAAGGATACAGTAAGCTGGGCACAGGTCATGGTGATGAGGCTGGGTGGGCACAAGTCCATGGGTGGGACCAGGTGAGGTGGGTAGCGCACAGGTCCATGGTGGACCAGGTGAAGGCTGGGTGGCGCACAGGTCCATGGGTGGACCAGGTGAAGGCTGGGTGGACACAGGTCCATGGTGGACCAGTAGGTGGGTGGCACAGGTCCATGGGGGGACCAGGTGAAGGCTGGGTGGCGACAGGTCCATGGGTGGACCAGGTGAAGGGTGGGTGAGCGACAGGTCCATGGGGGACCAGGTGAAGTGGGTGGGCACAGGTCCATGGGTGGGACCAGGTGAAGGCTGGGTGGGCACGGTCCATGGGTGGACCAGTGAAGGCTGGGTGGCGCACAGGTCCATGGGTGGACCAGGTGAAGGCTGGGTGCGCACAGGTCCATGGGTGAGGACCAGGTGAAGGCTGGGTGGCCACAGGTCATCTGGGTGGGACCAGGTGAAGGCTGGGTGGGCACAGGCCCATGGGTCCAGTGAGGTGGTGACACAGTCATAGAGAAGGCTGGGTGCGCACAAGGTCCATGGGTGAGACCAGGTGAAGGCTGGGTGGCGCACAGGTCCGGTGACCAGGGAAGGTGGTGGACAGTGAAGGTGGTGCGGTCCATGGGTGGGACCAGGAAGCTGGTGGCCACAGGTCCATGGGTGGACCGGGTAAGGCTGGGTGCACACAGGTCCATGGGAGTGAGGGGACCAGGTGGAAGGTGGGCTGGTCGCACAGGTCCATGGGTGGGACCAGGTGAGGCTGGGGGCACTGGTCCATGGGTGGACCAGGTGAAGGCTGGGTGGCGACAGGCCCATGGGTGGGACCAGGTGAAGGCTGGTGGGCCAGGTCCATGGGTGGGACCAGTGAGGCTGGGTGGCACGGTCATGGGAGACAGGTGAAGGCTGGGTGGCACAGGTCCATGGGTGGGACCAGGTGAAGGCTGGGTGGCGCACAGGTCCATGGGTGAGACCAGGTGAAGGCTGGGTGGAGCAAGGTCCAGGTGGACCAGGTGAAGGCTGGGTGGCGCACAGGTCCATGGGTGGGACCAGGTGAAGGCGGTGGCGCCAGGTGCAGGGTGGACAGGTGAAGGCTGGGTGGCACAGGTCCATGGGTAGGACCAGGTGAAGGCTGGGTGGCGCACAGGTCCATGGGTGGACCAGGTGAAGGCTGGTGGCACAGGTCCATGGGTGAGACCAGGTGAAGGGTGGGTGGCGCACAGGTCCATGGGTAGGGACCAGGTGAAGGCTGGGTGGCCACAGGTCCATGGTGGGACCAGGTGAAGGCTGGGTGGCGCACAGGTCCATGGGTGGACCAGGTGAAGGTGGGTGGCGCACAGGTCCATGGGAGGCGCAGGTGAAAGGCTGGGTGGGGACAGGTCTACATGGGTGGGACCAGGTGAAGGCTGGGTGGCGCACAGGTCCATGGGTGAGACCAGGTGAAGGCTGGGTAGCGCACAGGTCCATGGGTGGGACCAGGTGAAGGCTGGGTGGCGCACAGGTCCATGGGTGGGACCAGGTGAAGGCATGTGGCAGTGAGCGCACAGGTCCATGGGTGGACCAGGTGAAGGCTGGGTGGCGCACAGGTCCATGGGTGAGACCAGGTGAAGGCTGGGTGGAGCACAGGTCCATGGGTGGGACCAGGTGAAGGCTGGGTGGCGCACAGGTCCATGGGTGGGACCAGGTGAAGGCTGGGTGGCGCACAGGTCCATGGGTGGGACCAGGTGAAGGCTGGGTGGCGCACAGGTCCATGGGTGGGACCAGGTGAAGGCTGGGTGGCGCACAGGTCCATGGGTGAGACCAGGTGAAGGCTGGGTAGCGCACAGGTCCATGGGAGGGACCAGGTGAAGGCTGGGTGGCGCACAGGTCCATGGGTGGGACCAGGTGAGGCTGGGTGGAGCACAGGTCCATGGTGAGGACCAGGTGAAGGCTGGGTGGGCAAGGTCCATGGGTGAGACCAGGTGAAGGCTGGGTGGGCACAGGTCCATGGGTGGGACAGGTAAGGTTGGGTGGCGCACAGGTCCATGGGTGGGACCAGGTGAAGGCTGGGTGGCGCACAGGTCCATGGGGGACCAGGTGAAGGCTGGGTGAGCACAGGTCCATGGGTGGACCAGTGAAGGCTGGGTGGCACGGTCCATGGTGAGACCAGGTGAAGGCTGGGTGGCCACGGTCATGGGTGGAACCAGGTGAAGGCTGGGTGGCGACAGGTCCATGGTGGACCAGGTGAAGGCTGGGTGGCACAGGTCCATGGGAGGGACCAGGTGAAGGCTGGGTGGCGCACAGGTCCATGGGTGGGACCAGGTGAAGGCTGGGTGGCGCACAGGTCCATGGGTGGGACCAGGTGAAGGCTGGGTGGCGCACAGGTCCATGGGAGGGAACAGGTGTAGGCTGGGTGGAGCACAGGTCCATGGGTGGGACCAGGTGAAGGCTGGGTGGCGCACAGGTCCATGGGTGAGACCAGGTGAAGGCTGGGTGGCGCACAGGTCCATGGGTGGGACCAGGTGAAGGTTGGGTGGCGCACAGGTCCATGGGTGGGACCAGGTGAAGGCTGGGTGGCGCACAGGTCCATGGGAGGGAACAGGTGAAGGCTGGGTGGAGCACAGGTCCATGGGTGGGACCAAGTGAAGGCTGGGTGGCGCACAGGTCCATGGGAGGAAACAGGTGTAGGCTGGGTGGAGCACAGGTCCATGGGTGAGACCAGGTGAGGCTGGGTGGCCCTGGTCCATGGGTGAGACCAGGTGAAGGCTGGGTGGCGCACAGGTCCATGGGTGGGACCAGGTGAAGGCTGGGTGGAGGACAGGTCCATGGGTGGGACCAAGTGAAGGCAAGGTGGCGCACAGGTCCATGGGTGGGACCAGGTGAAGGCTGTGTTTTAGCTTGGCAAGTATTTCCAAAATCATAAAACTGCTTATGTTTTGAGTGATCGTAATGATAATGATGAGAGGTCATCCAAAACACTGCCTGAGACGTAGGTCAGATTCCATGATGAGAAGCCTAGCAATATGAAAGTCCATTAGATGTTAATGGGTGCTGCTACCTACCTACCCAGTGGATCAGTAAGCCTGCTCTTCCACCTCAAGTGGTACCTAGTATATAAACCCTCTGTGTCCTTGTACTGTTTAACTTATAACCCTAATTTTTAAAGGGACCGATAAGCCAGCGGAAGGCCTCGGTCAGATGACCAAAACCACCGGTGGCTGGTCATCATATGACTAATAGCAGCGTCAAGAATATTCTGAAGGCAGGTTCACCAAGTATGAAGACAAATGTATTTGAGAATTATTATAATACACTATAAATATGTGTGATGTGTGTGTGTGCTCACCTCCTTGTGGTTGCAAAGGTCGAGGCTTAGCTCCTGGCCCCACCCTTTTGCTGGACCTTACTGGTTTCACGCTCTCCTGCCTGCGTGAGCACTATCATGCCTCTTCTTAAAGATATATATGGATTCTGTCTCTAGCCTGGTTGATCAGACCCTGATCCACCATGAGGTCTGGTCTCAGACCGGGCCGTGGGGGCGTTGACCCCCGAAACCCTCTCCAGGTAAACTCCAGGTAAACCACTGAGCTGTCTTGGTCGTTCCACTTCCTGACTAATCTAAAGTTAACTAAAGAAGTATTTCGTCTGTACTTTTTAACTTCCATTTGTGACCTCGTGTACCCGAGACCTGCCTTTCAGACTCTCCTCCACCTTGTCAATACCTATCACTACTTTGTACGTCGTAATCATGTCACCTCTAGTTCTATCCTCTAGTGTTATCTTGCAGCGTGTCTAGATCCATTTATAGTTTTCTTGGTCCTCGTTCACTTGTATTCTCATTAGTTTCACGTGGTATGCGAACAGGGATACCTCTGACTCTATCCCTTCTGTCATGGCATTCACGTATACAAGAAATAGCACCTGCTTTAGGACTGATCCTTGTGGAACCCCACGAGCCATCACTTGTTTTTCCTTCCTGTCAGATATTCCTTGATCCATTGTAGTGTTTTTTTGTTATTCCTACCTGCTCCTTTAACTCTTGCACCAATTTCTTGTGTAGAACTGTGTCAAAAGCCTTCATACAGTCCAAGAAAATGCAATTACCCGTCCCTCTCCTGTTTTACTTCTGTTACCATGTCGGGGAACTCTAGTAGATGTGTGACACTCCTAGGTGCTTCATCACTCTTCTCCTGACAATCTTCTCTATAACTTTACATACTATACGTGTCAGTGACAATGATCTGTAGTTTAACGCTGCCTGTCTGTCTCATTTATTAAAAAAATTGACTACATTTACTATCTTTCCACCTCCAGCAGTTGTCCTGTGTCAGTGATCTTGTTGAAGACTGTTGCTAGCGGTACATGCAGTGTCTCTGTTTCTCTCTCTTAGGACCCATGGAGAGATATTATCTGATCCCACCTCCTTCAAGGTATCTAACTCACATAGTAGCTTCTTCACCTCCTCAGTTGTATGTACTGTGTCCAACGCTTGCTGGTGCACTCGATCACTTCGGTTTGCTGGTAGCCTTCCTGTCTCCTCTGAGAATACCTCCCTAAATCTTATGCTCAGCTCTTCACAGACTTCGTGGTCACTCCATGTGAGCTCCCCACTCTCCTTCTTGAGCCTGCTTGCCTGGTCCCTGACTGCTGTCTCCTGATGTGACTAAATAACATCTTTGGGTAAGATTTGACTTTCAGTGCTATGACATTCTCAAATTGCCACTAAGATTCCCTTCTTATTCATGAATACATATTTCTTGATTTTCGGTTCAGCTCCTTATTTTCCCGAGTTCTTTGCCTTCTATACTTTTTCCATCTTCTAGCACATTTGGCTTTGGTCTCTCTACGCCTCTAGGTAAATTATTGTTTCTATTGCCCCTGGGTACAAACTTTTTCTCTCATCTCCTTGTACTTTCTGGCCACATGCTCTATCATCTCATTCACTATCTTTCCCTCTAGTTCTTTTTTCCACTGTTCCTCATACAGGAATTACCTCATGCTTATGTAGTTCCCTTTTTTGAAGTTTGGCTTCTCACTTCCTTCCCTTGCTGCTTCACTCTTCACTATTAATTCCACAAGGTATTCAAAACTTAAGACCATGTGATCACTAGTGTTGAAGGGCCGTTCATGTGTAATATCTATATGTGGGAATCATTCATGAGACTACAAGGTCCAGCCTTGCTATGTAGTCATCTGCTTCCCCCCTGTCCATTCTTCCCATCTCCTCAAAGCTCCACTGCTTTCTGATAAGCAAGCTCCTCCTCCTCCTCTTCCTCCTCCTCATCTGTTCCCTCAGGCTTTTCTCAAAATCTGATAGCCAGTTAAGAAGATCGTGTCTGTTTTCATCTTTGTAATCTCTGACTCTGTAAGTGCTATGATGTCTGGGGATGCTTCCATGATTCGCTCATGCCACTCTTCCATTCTTATTTGTTATTCCATCTGTGTTGGTGTATTATACCTTCAGCTGCCTTTCCATCACAGTGTTCTAGTTTATGGGTTTCTGGATTCGTGGTATTTGCCCATGGGTCAAAGGGGTGAAAGGGGTTGGTGTGGGTTGGCAGCTGTGAGGAAGGTATTTGTGCTGGAGGGAATGGGAACGTGGGGTTTGTTTTGGGTTATTGTTATTGGGACGTATGGTTTGTTTTGGGTTATTGTGGCTTGAGTGGGTGGGAGGGGGGTTAGGGGTTGAGCGAGTCTGTGGGTGGTTGTGCCTGGTGGTCCTCTGGAGGCTGAGCTTCCATGCCTATTGATGCATTACCTGTCTCTCCTTCTTGCCTCTGCCATCTTTGTGCCCTCTCTTTCAATTACTCCCATTCTTTTCATGTTTTGTCCCAGTCAAGGTACACCTGGCAATATTTTTCTGTCCCTTAATCATGGTTTCTACCGCATGATCCTGTCTCGTACCATAACCGCTGTGAGGATCATTTCGTCCAGGGGACTTTTCCCTCTCAAGTGCGTCCCAAGTCTCTGCAAATTTGTTACCTGGGACATATCCTCACCACCAGTTAGTGTGATATCATTAATCTCCTTTTCCTTCACCTGTAATATTTCATCATAGGTCATCCCTTCAGCTTCCTGAAGCCCATGAATAATCAGTGCCCTCTCTATCTCCTCTTCCCACTTCTTTTCCCTCTATATTTCTGTATTCAATTTGAGCAACTCTTTTGCTGTTCCCTTTGTCTCCTGCACCTCCCAGTTGTCTTATAGCCTTTCTGCAAAGGTCTTCTTAGCTCCTTCTATTCCTTCAGTCTCCAAACTTGCCCTTGTTCTTGCTTCCATCTTATTGTCCATATCCTTCATCAGCTATATTTCCCACTTCAGCTCTCTCTCTAGATACCTATACCTTCTCTATCATGCATGCATTTATGTGTGTCCACTTGATCACGTACCTGACACAAGAACCATCTACCTGACACATGAACCACTCACCTGACACACCAACTATCCACATAGCCCTTACATGTCACCATGGATTCTACGAGAGAGAGACAACGGAAGCACTGTCCAGCTCGCTAACTAAAATCTACGACAAGTCAATGGATACTGAGCAACTGCTAGAGTTCTGGAAGACAGCGAATGTAGTCCTAATATTCAAGAAAGGAGACAGAGAGGAAACATTACACTACAAGCCAGTATCATTAGTTTTACATGATATGTAGGGTAATGGAAGAAAAATAGAAAGAACAGAGAACACTGAGACCCATGGTTTCATAAACAACCAACACGGCTTTAAAAATGATGAATCCTTTCTCAAACCTGCAAAATTTCTACAGCAAAAGTAAGAGAAGCGAGGCAGGAGAGAGAAGGATCCATGGACTGAATATTCTTGGGCTGAAAAAAGGCATTTGACATTAAACCTCACAGGAGACTGAGACAAACGCTTGAGACAAGAATAACGGGAAATATAAACAGAAAGATGGATGGGGGCTTGAACCGTGGTCCTGGGATTGATAGGTCCAACGCTTTATCACTGAACTATGGACAGTTGGACTTGTCAATCCCAGAACCACGTTCGAGACCCTCGTCCATCTTTCTATTTATTAATTTGCACTCGTTTATTAAGGCTGGTTAATTAACGGAAGGAGGGAGGAAGGGAGAAGGACAATGGCGACTTAAACTGAGCTAAAAGAAAATATACTGAAGTGTATCAAAGAATCAGTTTTGTTCTGAATATATGTTAATGTTATACCAGAAGAGATAGTCATGTGTATCTTTGTTTGCACATGATATAAACCAATGAGGACAAGGAAAGGTAACCTGGACAAACGGCAGGATTGGTCAGACAAATGTCTACTGGAATTCAATTCCCAGCAAATGACAGGTTACGAACATTGAGGGAAAATAAAACTGAAGACTGCCAAAGACTGAAGACTCTGGAGACAAGCTGCAAATATTACTCAAGAATAAGGACGTAGGGGTGAGCATAATACTGATCAGAGTGCCACAGCCGGGAATACGTAACTGGAGAATCTAACATAGCTCTCAGGGATCTCAGCAAAGACTCAGTTATGATTATACAACATATTCACAAGTAACTTGCACTTAGGAGACTGAAACGTATGACGACGTTTTGGTCTGACTTGGAGCATTAATTAGTCAAGCAGAGAAGCGCGAGGGAAAGAGGCTATATAGAGGGAGCTGGGGACAGGAGTGGTAGAACAGGAGGAGTAGAGTAGTAAGGGTAGTTAGTAGTATTAGTAGTAGTGCAGCATTGGTAGAGTAGACATAAGGTAGTGGTGGGAGTGAAAAAAGTGGCAGAGATTGGACTATTCTTTTCAAGATTGGTGGATTGATTACATCGATTCCAGGCTGAGGGACTGATTGTCTCAAACTCCTTCTGATCTTCACCATTCTTCTTCGTATAGGACTGATGAAGCCACTGTGTGGCGAAACGTTTCCTCAATAAAGATACCCAAGTGATGCATATGTGTCTAATTTATCATCATCGAAATGTGTGGGCCATCGAATGTGTCCACTGAGTGTGAATGTGTCCACTGAGAGTGAATGTGTCCACTGAGAGTGAATGTGTCCACTGAGAGTGAATGTGTCCACTGAGAGTGAATGTGTAAACCGAGTGTGAATGTTTTCATTGAGAGTGAATGTTTCCACAGAGAGTGAATGTTCCACTGAGAGTGAATGTGTCCACTGAGAGTGAATGTGTCCACTGAGAGTGAATGTTTCCACAGAGAGTGAATGTGAACATTGAGAGTGAATGTGTCAATGAAAGCAGAAAACAGAATGAAAGCAGAAGACAGAGTAAAGTGGCCTATGTCAACATCCAGAGACATCTGGGTTACCATCATACACTCTGGTGTTGCAACAAGAGTAGTTGTAGAGGTCTCCAGAGACTCTAGCCTGATGGTGCTGGTCTCTACGTCAGAGACCGTACATGACAAGTCTTTGTGTATGCATTTCAGTATATTGGAGTGGCCATTCTTGTCCCTAATGAACAAGAACACCAGTAAACTTGACCGGGCAGGTTAAGGACAGGGTAAAAAAAAAAACATAATAGAGTAAATTACAGTAGTTGCCAGCTCAGTATTTAATCAATCAGTGAGATTTTGATCCAGTTGCAACATCTCATTTAAGTTGTTTAACTACTGCTAGTTTAGGGAAGGCCAAGGGATTCAGAACAGCTTAGATCTTAGACTAAGACTAAGATTTTCGATTACTGTGTTTTCCTGCATATAAGACGCACAAGTGTTGGCGGACTGTGGCACGATATTTCCAAGCAGATGTAATGTAACGTTAGTAAACAACTGTTCAAGCCTAACACAAAGCCTACCCTTGACCTTGACCTTGAACATATAAGGAGCTGGGTGAATTTCCAAGACCTTGTGTGGGAAATAATGTGCTGCTTATGTACCGGTATATGCCATGTTTGCAAGAACCATTCTCCTCTGTATGAGGCCCGTTTGTCAGGATCAAGCTAGCCAGAGCCAGTGAACTCTTAGCTAGGGACAGCCTCCTCTCCAACATAGGTATGTTGCATTAAGTGTGGAGAGGTGTGACCCTGGTAGTCCTTCGTCTCATTTAATACTGGAAAGGTGGAACATAATGGAGACTTACAGAGTAGAATTGTTGACGTTACATCAGCCAGAACAACGGTGATTGTCACACAGTGGAGAGCATCTAACAGGTTTTCACAATTTAGTAAAATTGTCAAATTGAAGCCTACAATTCCCAATAATGATGCAAACCTTTCCTTGACCAGAACCCACCAGTGGTAAAAGTTTGAAGCCGATCAGTAATGGCATTCTTTACTTATAGCATGGAAACAAGTAATTCCCAAAACTTTGATAAATATTAGCATATTGGCATATTTGTACCTATATAGTTTATGATTCTTGGGAATCGTCCTAAATATTCGATGCATCAGCTATTAAAATTTCAAACTGTTCAAAAGTATCATTCTTAAGCTTTTTTATGGAAATATGTAACACTAACAACAAAATTAGCAAATTAACACCTCAAATTCCAATAACAATTGAAAGTTTCTCCTACACAGGATACACCAGTATAATAACTCTGAAACCATAATCAAGAGTATTTCTCAAGTTACGACACAGGTGCGGGTAACAAGGGACACCTGTACGTGAAAATAATTCCACGAAACTATTCCTAGTTACAGTACACCTGCGTTGAGGACTTCAAGCCAGAGGAAATGTTCTCAAGTTATACTGAAGGAAGAACAAAAACTGAGAGAACTCGCCAGGAAGATAATTACCGATGACAGGCGACCACGAGTGTCGCTACATCCCAGTGGCTATATGTAAATACAATAAGGTAATCACTTGTATCCCCCTCTGCCCAGAGCTGGAGCTTAACTAACACAACTAGGGTAAGGTGTGCGGCGGGAATGGAGCGAGTAATATAGCGCTGGTAACTATAATAACCTTGTGACTAAATTATGCTTATTGATCTTCATCACTCAAGGTGGGCTGGCTGGCTGGCTGGCTGGTTGGCTGGCTGGCTGTCTGGCTGGCTGGGTCTTGTTGCTGACAAGTGTGGAGTGTGTGGAGGGAGTGCGTGGGCCAGCAGTGTGGAGTGCGTGGGCCAGCAGTGTGTGGAGGGAGTGCGTGGGCCAGCAGTGTGTGGAGGGAGTGCGTGGGCCAGCAGTGTGTGGAGAGGAGTCGTGGGCCAGCAGTGTTAAACACACTTTTCAGTTTATATCATGACAATATGCTGAGAAAGTTAGAATTGGTATCTTACCTAGGTAGCAGGTGTTTGGGGTAGTCGAGGTCAAGCTAGTGACGTACATAAAACAAGGCAGCACTGAAGTAGGCAAGCTTCCAGGCAAGTACACACAGAGACAGGATGTTCCAGAGATGGGACACAGAAACAAGGGGTCACAATTGGAAATTGAAGACTCAGACGAGTCAAAGGGATGTTAGGAAGTATTTCTTCAGTCATAGAGTTGTCAGGAAGTGGAATAGTCTAGCAAGTGATGTAGTGGAGGCAGAAACCATACATAGCTTTAAGACGAGGTATGATAAAGCTCATGGAACAGGGAGAGAGAGGACCTAGTAGCGGTCAATGAAGAGGCGGGGCCAGGAGCTAAGTCTCGACCCCTGCAACCACAATTAGGTGAGTACACACACACACACACACATATAGGGGGGACATGATAACGACATATAAAATACTGAGAGGAATTGACAAGGTGGACAGAGAATGTTCCAGAGATGGGACACAGCAACAAGGGGACACAGTTGGAAGATGAAGACTCAGATGAATCACAGGGATGTTAGGAAGTATTTTTTCATTCACAGAGTGGTCGGGAAGTGGAATAGTTTGGGAAGCGATGTAGTGGAGGCAGGATCCATTCATAGCTTTAAGAAGAGTTATGATAAACCTCATGGCGCAGGGAGAGTGACCCAGTAGCGACCAGTGAAGAGGCGGGGCCAGGAGCTATGACTCGACCCCTGCAACCACAACTAGGTGAGTACACACACACACACAAAGGTATCTGGACAGGCTGCAAGCCTGGTCTGACAAATGGCTCCTGGAGTTTAATCCAACCAGTTGCAAAGTCATGACGCCTGTAGAAGGTCAAAGAACACCGTAGACGGAGTACAGGCTTGGGGGTCAAAGGCTACAAATCTCACTTGGGGTGAGTATCATGCCGGAAACATTCCCTGAGATGCACTTCAGCCAAATAACTGTTGCAGCATAATGGGCCCTGGCAAACCTAAAATAGCTCTGTGAAGACTTTTCTACTGTGCTCTCTGTTCTTAGCTACCTGAGATTGGATGATGGCTTCCCTCGACTACGAGCAGCTATATCTCCAACTTAAGGCTGAATTAACGAAAGCTAGAAGAGAAATTCAACGTTTGAAGGGTATATGCAAGGATTATCCCCGGAACAATGTCGCCGATGATCAGACCAACGAATGGATGCTAGTCGGATCTGAAGGGACGAAGCTGAAGTTGAAGAAGGTCCAGGAGACTGCTGTGAAAACCAGCAACTCTTTTTCCTTGTTATCAGACGAATGTGAATCGACCACCCATGATCTTCAAACAAAGACAATTGTTAACGACATAGTGAAGCCAGCCAGTGAAGACATCCCAGCGAAGACCATCTCTACTAAGACCGCCGAGAACGTCATGCACACCGCCAGTCGAGGTAAGAACATTGTTTTAGTTGGGGACAGTCAGATTAGGTTAGGGATTTTTGTCTTAAGGTAAGGAATAGGAGGCAGAGGGTGTGTTATCCTGGGGCTGGGATGAAAGATATTGTTAGCCGTTTGGACGTCATCAAGAGGTAATGGGAGCAATCCTATTATCTGTCTCAATGTTGGCAGGCGTAGGAGTGAGGAGCTGACTAGCCAACAATGATGGTCTGATACGAAATGTCATCATATCAAAAACAATATACTCAGATCACAACATAATAGAGGTCCAGACATGTATGCGGGGAGCCCCAGATCGACAAAATATGATCAGCCGCAAGGGAGCCTTCTCCAAATTCAACTTCAATAACAAAAACATAAGGTGGGACCAAGTAAACCAAGTCCTAAATGATATAAACTGGGAAGATAGCCTAAGCATCACGGATCCTAACCTATGTCTAGAACAAATTAACTCTGTGGCACTTGAGGTTTGCTCAAGGCAAATTCCTTTAAGGAAAAGGAGGAGAAGATGTAAACTAGAAAGAGAGAGGCAAAGAATAACGGAGCGGCTACAAGAGGCCAATATATTTGAAATACGTAGGGAGACACTGGTCAGAGAAATAGCAAACATCGAATTAAAACTAAAGGAATCTTACATGAATCAAGAAATGCGGGAAGAACTAAAAGCCATAAATGAAATTGAAAGAAACCCAAAGTATTTCTATTCTTATGCCAAATCAAAGTCGAGAACAACATCCAGTATTGGGCACCTACTTAAACGGGATGGGTCCTACACAGATGACAGCAAGGAAATGAGTGAATTACTAAAGTCCCAGTATGACTCAGTTTTTAGCGAGCCGCTAACCAGGCTCTGGTGGTCTGGTGGCTAAAGCTCTCACTTCACACGGCGAGGGCCTGGGTTCGATTCCCAGCCAGGGCAGAAACATTGGGCGTGTTTCTTTACACCTGTTGTCTATGTTCCCCATCAGTAAAATGGGTACCTGGGTGTTAGTCGACTAGTGTGAGTCGCATCCTAGGACACTGACCTAATCTGCCCGAAATGCTCAGCATAATAAGGGACTTTCTATATAATAGTATGTCACTGATGTCAGCTAGGCCTGTATATCATGTACATGTACTTGTAATAAATAAAGATTTTAAAGTCGAAGACCTAAATTAATTGTTTATGAGATTGCCACAGAACTTGGCAGACGCATGCCTATCTGACATTATCCTGACGCCAAATGACTTCGAAAAGGCAATAAATGACATGCCCATGCACGCAGCTCCAGGCCCAGACCCATGGAACTCCGTGTTCATCACGTGCTTTTAACATCCTATGGAGAGGGAGCATGGACACTGGGGTCGTCCCGCAGATACTAAAAACAACAGACATAGCCCCACTCCACAAAGGGGGCAGTAAAGCTATAGCAAAGAACTACAGACCAATAGCGTTAACATCCCATATCATAAAAATCTTTGAAAGAGTTCTAAGAAGCAAGATCGCCACTCATCTAGATAACCATCAATTACACAACCCAGGGCAGCATGGGTTTAGAGCAGGTCGCTCCTGTCTGTCCCAACTACTGGACCACTATGACAAGGTCCTGGATGCTCTAGAGGACAAACAGAATGCAGGGAGAGCAGAGACCCAGTAGCAGACAGCGAAGAGGCGGGGCCAGGAGCTGAGACTCGACCCCTGCAACCACAATTAGGTGAGTACAATTAGGTGAGTACACAGACTTTGCAAAAGCCTTTGACAAGTGTGACCATGGTGTAATAGCACACAAAATGCGTGATAAAGGAATAACAGGAAAAGTTGGTAGATGGATCTATAATTTCCTAACAAGTAGAACACAAAGAGTAGTAGTCAACAGAGTAAAATCTGAGGCGACTACAGTAAAAAGCTCTGTTCCACAAGGCACAGTACTCGCTCCCATCCTGTTCCTCATCCTCATATCGGACATAGACAGGGATATCAGCCACAGTGCCGTGTCTTCCTTTGCAGATGACACCCGAATCTGCATGACAGTGTCCACCGTTGAAGACACTGCAAGACTCCAAGCAGACATAAACCAAATCTTTAAATGGGCTGCAGAAAACAATATGAAGTTCAATGATGAGAAATTTCAATTACTCAGATATGGAAAACGTGAGGAAATTAAAATCTCATCGGAGTACAAAACAAATTCCAACCACTCAATAGAGCGAAAAACTAATGTCAAAGACCTGGGAGTGATCATGTCAGAGGATCTCACCTTCAAGGACCATAACACCGTAGCAATCGCATCTGCAAGAAAAATGACAGGATGGATAATGAGAACCTTCAGAACCAGGGATGCCAAGCCCATGTTGACACTTTTAAGGTCGCTTGTTCTATCTAGGCTGGAATATTGCTGCACACTAACTGCACCTTTCAAGGCAGGTGAAATTGCTGACCTAGAAAATATGCACAGAACCTTCACGGCACGCATAACTGCGATAAACCACCTCAATTACTAGGAACGCTTGAAGTTCCTTAACCTGTACTCCCTAGAACGCAGGCAGGAGAGATACATTATTATATACACGTGGAAAATTCTCGAGGGATTAGTACCAAACTTGCACACAAAAATCACTCCCTACGAAAGCAAAAGACTCGGCAGGTGATGTAACATCCCCCCAGTGAAAAGCAGGTGTGCCACTAGCACGTTGAGAGACAACACAATAAGTGTCAGGGGCCCAAGACTGTTCAACTGCCTCCCAGCATACATCAGGGGGATTACCAACAAACCCCTGGCTGTCTTCAAGCAGGCACTGGACAGGCACCTAAAGTCGGTACCTGACCAGCCAGGCTGTGGTTCGTACGTTGGACTGCGTTCGGCCAGCAGTAACAGCCTGGTTGATCAGGCTCTGATCCAACATGAGGCCTGGTCACAGACTGGGCTGCAGGGGCGTTGACCCTTGGAACTCTCTCCAGGTATACTCCAGGTAATGGACATAATTAGGAAGAAGGGTGGGAATCCTGTCATATGTGGTATTTTGCAGAGGAAAGGAGTTGGAAATGAATGGTTGTCCAGGGCAATTGGTGTCAATTGCTGGCTGGACAAATACTGTAAGGAAAATGCAGTAACATTCATTGACAACTGGGACCTCTTCTATATCAGAAATGACATGTATGCCAGGGATGGGGGTTCACTTATCTAGGTCTGGGGTGGGAGCACTGGCAACTGCAGTGGAGGGAGCTGTTAGGGCTTTAAACTATAAAAAGTTAGTGGTATGGGTTATGGGAAGAAAACAGTGAAATCCCAGTGTAGTAATATTATGAATCCTAGGGGAACTAGTAATAGGCAGAATAAGGTAGATATTGGAAAGCCAGTGGCACTAGGTGACAATGAGAGTAATAGGTATAGTGGTAAAACAGTAATGAGCAGGAAGGGTAAAGAGAAAGGAGGGTCTTTAAATATATATTACACCAATAGTCGTAGTGCTAGGAATAAGATGGACGAGTTGAGATTAGTTGCAAGTACGGGTAATATTGATGTTTTTGCAATAACTGAGAGTTGGTTTAATTCGAAAAATTGGGACATGCCAGCTGAATGTCACATTTAGGGTTTTAAATTGTTCCAAGTAGATAGAAGTATTGGGAAGGGGGTGGGGTGGCACTGTATGTCCGAGATAGCTTGAACTGTTGCATAAAAATGGGTATAAAGTCTGAAATAACACATACAGAGTCTGCCTGGATAGAATTTTCAGAGGGGCATGAAAAATTGATTTTAGGAGTGATATACCGTCCCCCAAACTTAGATAGGGACCAAGGGAGACTACTATGGGAAGAAATTGTTAAGGCCACAAGGCATGATAACGTAGTAATTCTAGGGGACTTTAACTTTAGTCAAATTGATTGGAATTTCTTGACTGGGTTTTAGAATCTAACGACTTTTTAGAAGTAGTTCAGAATTGTTTTTTGAAGCAGTTTGTGACAGAACCTACAAGGGGAAATAACCTACTTGACTTGGTTTTGGCAAACAAGGAAACCCTTGTTAATAATTTAGAAATTACAGAGGAACTCGGCACAAGCGACCACAAATCAATTACCTTTAGCATGGAATGGAAGTATTATAGTAGGGATAACTCAGTAACGGTCCCAGATTTTTGCTTAGCAGATTACAATGGGCTTAGAGAACACTTATCATCTGTGGACTGGGGTAACATAGAGAGCAATCAATATGACAGCTTTCTTAACACTATACATGCTGCCCAAAAAACATTTATCCTGTATTAAGAAATTAGATCGAATAGAAATGACACTAAATTGATGAATAACAGGCTCAAATATCTTTTATAGCAGAAGAAAGGAGTTTATAGATGCATCAAAAGAGGTGAGGGTCATCTTATAAATCAGCATACTGTCATTAAGAGGGACTTTAAAAAAGGGATAAGAAAAGCTAAACGGGACTACGAAATTTAAGTTGCTAGGGATTCAAAAACTAACCTAAAAAGTTTTTTCCAGGTTTATAGAACAAAAGTTAGAGATAAGATAGGTCCCCTTAAAAATAACTCTGGGCATCTTACTGACAAGGAGAATGAAATGTGCTCTATTTTTAATAATTATTTTCTCTCGGTTTTCACTCAGGAAGACACTAACAATGTCCCAATGGTTGCGTTGTTTTGTGGGGCTGATGAAGAAAATTTATGTAATATCACAGTCACTAGCAAAATGGTTATCAAACAGATAGACCGAGTGAAGCAAATTAAATCCCCGGGCCCTGATGAACTTTTTTCAAGGGTTCTTAAAGAGTGCAAAATGGGACTTTGTGAACCATTGACTAATATTTTTAATATATCTCTTCAAACAGGTGTAGTATCTGATATGTGGAAGTTGGCCAATGTCATTCCTATTTTTAAAGCAGGGGACAAGTCACTACCGTCAAATTACCGCCCAATAAACCTGGCCTAAATTGTTGGTAAATTACTAGAGTCAATTATAGCTGATATCATAAGAAGCCATCTTGATAAGCATAATATGATTAATGATACTCAGCATGTATTCACGAGAGGCCGCTCCTGTCTAACTAATTTATTAACCTTTTTCAGTAAAGCTTTCGAGGCTGTTGATCGTGATAAAGAATTCGATATTGTTTATTTAAATTTTAGTAAGGCTTTTGATAGAGTACCCATAAGAGACTGTTAAAGAAAGTGGCAGCTCATGGCATTGGGGAAAGAGTGTTGTCATGGATCGAGTCATGGCTCACGAACAGGAAGCAGAGAGTGTGCATAAATGGGGTTAAATCCGAATTGGGATCTGTAACAAGTGGCGTTCCACAGGGATCAGTCTTAGGCCCGTTGTTGTTTATAATATATATCAATGACCTTGACGAGAGAATTACTAGTGATATGAGCAAATTCGCCGACGACACGAAGATAGGTAGGATAATTGATTCTAACGTAGATGTCAGGGAACTTCAGGAGGATTTAGACAAACTTAATTTATGGTCAGAAAAGTGGCAGATGCAATTCAATGTGGATAAATGCAAGGTTCTGAAGCAAGGCAGTGTCCATAACCCTAGCACTTATAAGTTAAATAATGTAGAACTTAGCCATTCAGATTGCGAAAAGGACTTGGGGGTTATGGTAAGCAGCAACCTTAAACCAAGAGAGCAGTGCATAAGCGTACGTAATAAGGCAAATAGATTACTGAGAGTTATATCAAGAAGTGTAAGCAACAGAAGTCCAGCGGTTATATTACAGCTTTATACATCATTAGTAAGGCCTCACCTAGATTACGCAGCTCAGTTCTGGTCTCCATATTACAGAATGAATATAAATTCGTTAGAAGATATTCAGCGTAGAATGACTAAATTAATACATAGCATTAGAAATCTTCTGTATGAAGAGAAATTGAAGACCCTTAAATTACATTCACTTGTAAGACGAAGAATGAGGGGAGACATGATCGAGGTATACAAGTGGAAGACGGGTATTAGCAAAGGGGATATAAATAAGGTCTTGAGGATATCTCTCCAAGAGAGAACCCGCAATAATGGATTCAAATTAGATAAGTTTAGATTTTTATAGGATATTGGAAAGTATTAGTTTGGAAATAGGGTAGTTGATGAGTGGAACAGTCTGCCTAGTAGGGTTATTGAAGCTAGGACCTTGGGTAGTTTCAAATTTAGGTTGGATAAATTCATGAGTGAGAGGGGTTGGATTTAAGTGGGACTTGCACATGAGTAAATAAAATTATCAAAGCTTATTTCTTGGGTAACATTGAAAATTGGTGAGCAAATATTATCTTAGTGGGATGGATTGTCAAGGACCTGTCTAGTATAGACCAACAGGCCTCCTACAGTGTTCCTCCTTTCTTATGTTCTTATGTTTGAGTCATTCACGACAATGTACACCGTGTACGTCAAGCCCATATTGTTGGAGTATGTGGGTTCCAAAAGAAACCCACACCTGGTCAAGCACGTCAAGAAATTAGAGAAATTGCAAAAGTTTACAATAAGACTAGTCCCGGAGCTAAGGGAAATCAAACCGATGACACTGGAGGATAAGTCGTATAGGGGAAACATGATAACGACGTATAAAATACTGAGAGGAATTGACAAGGTGGATAGGTCCTGAATGTTTAAGAGATGGGACACAGGAACAAGAAGACACAACTAGAAGTTGAAAACTCACATAAGTCATAGGAAAGTTAGGAAGCATTTTTTCAGCTTTAGAGTTGTCAGGAAGTGGAACAATCTGTAGAGTGAAGTAGTAGAGACAGGATCCATTGTCGTGGGGGTTCGTCAGGAGATACTGGATTAAGAAATACACACATAGGATGTCTTGGAGGCGTATAATTAAGAGTCTTGAGGGGTAGCCCAGGCCTGCCTGTCGAGTCTGCTATGCCCAGCGGGAAACTGAGAAAGGACGCTGTGGCCTACGGCTGACATAAGAGGGTCTCGTGACGTCACAGCTAGAAGAGACCCTTACTATAAGTTACTGGGATGATCTAAGTGTACTACACAAGTAACACTGTTGACACCAAACATAACTTTAAGAAGAGGTATGATAAGGTTCTTGGAGCCGGGAGAGAGCGAACCTAGCAGCGACCTACGAAGAGGCGTGGTCAGGAGCTGTGACTCGACCCCTGCAACCCCATGCAAGTGATTGGATACATATACATAAGAACATAAGAAAGGAGGAACACTGCAGCAGGCCTGTTGGCCCATACTAGGCAGGTCCTTCACAATCCGTCCCACTAACAGAATGTTTGCTCAACCCAATTTTCAATGCTACCCAAGAAATAAGCTTTGACAATTCTACCCACTCATAAGAACATAATAAGAACATAAGAAAGGAGGAACACTGCAGCAGGCCTGTTGGCCCATTCTAGGCAGGTCCTTCACATTCCATCCCACTAACAGAATATTTGTTCAACCTAATTTTCAATGCTACCCAAGAAATAAGCTTTGATAATTTTATTTACTCATGTGCAATTCCCACTCAAATCCAACCCCTCTCACTCATGAATTTATCCAACCTAAATTTAAAACTACCCAAGGTCCTTGCTTCAATAACCCTACTAGGCAGACTGTTCCACTCATCAACTACCCTATTTCCAAACCAATACTTTCCTATATCCTTTCTAAATCTAAACTTATCTAACTTGAATCCATTATTGCGGGTTCTCTCTTGGAGAGATACCTCAAGACCTTATTTATATCCCCTTGTTAATACCCATTTTCCACTTGTATACCTCGATCATGTTCCCCTCATTCTACGTCTTACAAGTGAATGTAATTTAAGGGTCTTCAATCTTTCTTCGTAAGGAAGATTTCTAATGCTATGTATTAATTTAGTCATTCTACGCTGAATGTTTTCTAACGAATTTATGTCCATTCTGTAATATGGAGACCAGAACTGAGCTGCGTAATCTAGGTGAGGCCTTACTAATGATGTATAAAGCTGTAATATAACCTCTGGACTTCTGTTGCTAACACTTCTGATATAAATCCCAGTAATCTATTTGCCTTATTACGTACGCTTAGGCATTGCTGTCTTGGTTTAAGGTTGCTGCTTACCATCACCCCCAAGTCCTTCTCGCAATCTGTATGGCTAAGTTCTACGTTATTTAACTTATAAGTGCTTGGGTTATGGACACTCCCGAGCTTTAGAACTTTGCATTTATCTACATTGAACTGCATCTGCCATTTTTCTGACCAGGAATTGAGTTTGTCTAAATCCTCCTGTAGTTCACTGACATCTACGTCTGAATCGATTATCCTACCTATCTTCGTGTCATCAGCGAATTTGATCATATCACTAGAAATTCCCTCGTCAAGGTCATTTATATATATTATAAACAACAACGGGCCCAAAACCGATCCCTGAGGAACGCCACTTGTTACAGATCCCCACTCCGATTTAACCCCATTTATGCACACCCTCTGCTTCCTATTGGTGAGCCATGACTCGATCCATGACAACACTTTTCCCCCAATGCCATGAGCAGCCACTTTCTTTAACAGTCTCTGATGTGGTACTCTATCAAAAGCCTTACTAAAATCCAAATAAACGATATCGAATTCTTTATCATTATCAACTGCCTCAAAAGCCTTACTGAAAAAAGTTAATAAATTAGTTAGGCAGGAACGGCCCCTGATGAATCCATGCTGAGTATCATTAATCAAATTATGCCTATCGAGATGGCTTCTTATGTTATCAGCTATAATCGACTCTAGTAATTTGCCTACAATTGATGTTAGACTTATTGGGCGGTAATTTGATGGTAACGACTTGTCCCCTGCTTTAAAAATAGGAATTACATTAGCCATCTTCCACATATCCGCCACTACACCTGTTTGAAGAGATAGGTTAAAAATGAGCGAGTCCCACTCAAATCCATCCCCTCTCACTCATGAATTTATCCAACCTAAATTTGAAACTACCCATGGTCCTAGCTTCAATAACCCTACTAGGCAGACTGTTCCACTCATCAACTACCCTATTTCCAAACCAATACTTTCCTGTATCCTTTCTAAATCTAAACTTATCTAACTTGAATCCATTATTGCGGGTTCTCTCTTGGAGAGATATCCTCAAGACCTTATTTATATCCCCTTTGTTAATACCCATTTTCCACTTGTATACCTCGATCATGTCTCCCCTCATTCTACATCTTACAAGTGAATGTAATTTTAGGGTCTTCAATCTTTCTACGTAAGGAAGATTTCTAATGCTATGTATTAATTTAGTCATTCTACGCTGAATGTTTTCTAACGAATTTATGTCCATTCTGTAATATGGAGACCAAAACTGAGCTGCGTAATCTAGGTGAGGCCTTACTAATGATGTATAAAGCTGTAATATAACCCCTGGACTTCTGTTGCTAACACTTCTTGATATAAATCCCAGTAATCTATTTGCCTTATTACGTACGCTTAGGCATTGCTGTCTTGGTTTAAGGTTGCTGCTTACCATCACCCCCAAGTCCTTCTCGCAATCTTTATTTAAGAAAGGTGACAGACAGAAAGTAGTGAACTACAGACAAGTATCACTGCCATATATACCGTGCCAAATAACAGGTAATCAGAACTTAAGTGGTAGAGCACTTGGAAAGAACCAGTTTCATAAACAATAACCAATATGGGTTTAGAGACGACAAATCTTGTCTTACAAACTTGTTGGTGTTGAATGAGAGGGAGACAGCAGTGAGGTGCGAGAGAGAGGGATGGGTGGATTGTATATTCTTGGACTGCAAGAAGGAATTAGATACTGTACCTCACATGATACTAGGATAAACATGAGGTGCATGCACTCTAGTGAGTTAAGGAGTACCTTAACGGAAGGAAACAGAGCGATTGAGACGGTATGTCAGAATTGGGAAATTAAACTAGCAAGTTTTCCATAAGGATCAATATTGGGACCAGTACTGTTTCTGGTACATGTGAATGATATACCAGAAGGAGTTGATTCTGATGTATCGCTGATTGTTGTTGATGCAATAATTAATAGGGAAAATAAAAACTGTTGAGGATATGGAAAGGCTACAAATGGTTCTGGCGGGGCCAGGAGCTATGCCTCGACCCAAAACCACAAATAGGTGAGTACACTGCAAGATTGGTCAGAAAAGTGGTAACTTGAATTCAGCACAAGAAAATGGAAGGTTATAAAATTTGGGGAAGCGGTCAGAATAGAGGACACTGAAAGCAGACTTGGGGGACGAAGGATTCTGACATCACTCAAGAAAAGCGACCTAGGGGTGTGCATAGTGTCAAGCACATCTCTCAAGGCTCACATCAATCGATTAACCTCTGCAGCCAAGGCTCACTTGGCAAATCTAAGAGTAGCCTGCAAGAATCTCAACAAAGAGTCATTTATGACCCTTTTACAACACATGTGGGGCCCATTTTGGACTATGCAGCACCAACATGGAACTTACACCTGAAAAAGCATTTAAGAAACTGGATAAAGTGCTGAGGTATGCAACGAGGCTTGTTCCAGAACTAAGAGGAATGAACAATGAAAAGAGGCTAAAGGAGCTGAACCTGATGACATTAGAATACAGAATAAGGGAAGACATGATAACAACATGCAAAATATTCTAAGATTTTGATAGGGTAGACAGTGACAGGGCTGTTTGAAAGGGAAACAGGTATACGAGGGCACAGTCAATAAACTTTAATTTCAACTAATCATCATTACCAACAGCCTGCAATATCAACCTCACATCAGCACGCTCGCCTTACTAACTTCCACAGCATAATTATAACTGAATTTTCCAGACTGTCTGTCATCACCTAGTCTGCACTCCTAGACACACCACTAACTTCTCCCTAAGAATAATAATAATAACAATAATATCTTTATTTCTACATGTACAAGGTATACAGTCCTAGCTGACATCAATGACATACTACTATATAGAAAGCCACTTGTTATGCTGAGCATTTCGGGCAAATTATGTCAGTTTTGTCCCAGGATGCGACCCACACCATGCGACTAACACCCAGGTACCAATTTTACTGATGGGTGAGCATGAACAACCAGTGTAAGGAAACACGCCCAATGTTTCTATCCTCGCCGGGAATCGAACCCGGACGGTCGCCGTGTGAAGCGAGAGCTTTAGCCACCAGGCCACGGGGCACCGTGAGGAGCACTAAACCCGTTCGAGTCATATAACGCCTGGGGTAATGGGAGGTATTCAGGCTTGATTGAAGGAAATAGAGCATTAGTTCAGTTCCTCAGATCAAAGCCTCCTGGCCAGCTGACTCACCTCTCCACTGGTGAACGGGAATATGATCGCTTGCTCACTCAGCTCACACACTGAGGTCCGGGGTTCGAATCTCCTCAGGTACGGCTGGAAAACATTAGGACGTGTTTCTATTAAACACCTGTTGTCCATGTTCACCCATCAGTAAAATGGGTACCTGGGTGTTAGTCGACTGGTGTGGGTCGCATCCTGGGACAAACTGACCTAATTTGCCTGAAATGCTCATCATAACAAGCGGCTTTCTATATAGTAGTATGTCATTGATGTCAGCTAGGACTGTATACCTTGTACATGTACTTGTAGTAAATAAAGATACATATTATTATTATTATTATTGGATTGTACACATTACACTTTAAAGAAAACGGTTGCGTAGAGGTTATGAGAAAACGGACATGGGTAAACTATAAGAGTAAGAGTTGAGATAACTATGCTGCACACGACCTTGTGTAAATCTTTACCATGAATTATTATTTACCAATACATTAGTTAATGAATTACAGGTGGAGGATGTGTGGGTGTGCAACAACTATTCAGAATTTAAAAGTACTGATGAAAAAAGTTTTAATTCAATTTGGTAGTCTGGTGGCTAAAGCTCTCGCTTCACACGGCGAGGGCCTGGGTTCGATTCCCAGCCAGGGCAGAAACATTGGGCGTGTTTCTTTACACCTGTTGTCTATGTTCCCCATCAGTAAAATGGGTACCTGGGTGTTAGTCGACTGGTGTGAGTCGCATCCTAGGACACTGACCTAATCTGCCCGAAATGCTCAGCATAACAAGGGACTTTCTATATAGTAGTATGTCACTGATGTCAGCTAGGCCTGTATACCATGTACATGTACTTGTAGTAAATAAAGATATTAAAAATTATTATTATTATTATTTATGAAATTGAAAAGCTGGTCACACAAAATAATTAAGTCAAGGTCACTTCTTGAATAGGCGCCCCAGGGAAACATAAGTGTTTTATGTAAATTTATGTTATTTGTTTTTATTTTACACCATTAACCGAGTAACCTAATCTCTGGGTAATTTTCATTGAGGTGATTTAGTCTCCTCCCCCAGGATGTGACCCACAGCAGGGGACAAGCAACATGGTAGTATTAATTGTTTCAAGGTAATAGCGAATGGAAACGTTTCACATGTAGAAATAATATAGTATTATAATTTATCTTCATTTCTACAAGCATACAAGGTATACAAGCTAGCTGATATCAATGACATACTACTATATAGAAAGCCTCTTGTTGTGCAGAGCATTTAGGACAAATTAGGTAAATTTTGTCCCAGGATGCTACCCACACCAGTCGACTAACACCCGGTGTAAGAAAACACGCCTAAAGTTTCAACCCTTGCCGGGAATCGAACCCGGACACTCACCGTGTGAAGCGAGAGTTTTTGCCACCATGCCACGAGCCATCGTCCACCAGGCCACGGGCACCGTGGCCTGGTGACCGAAGGCGCTGCTACTTTTAAGCAAATTTATATTAGTAAATTAATGATATCTGGTGAACTCACCAGTAGTTCGTGAAGGAGGAGCAACGTGTGCCTGAGGAAGCGTCCAGGAAGAAACTAGCATACACCAGGTGTGTGAGAGCGGTGGTCATTAAAACACCAGACTTGAGCGTACCAACACTAGCACGTGATTGGTGCTCAGTCTCCACCTCGTCTCGGATTGGATAGTGACTCACTCACTCACTCGTGTCCTTAAAACGAATAAAATCCAAAAGTCAAGCATTAGGTTCGATCACTTGATAAGGTGGAAAGTCCCAGAGGTGATAATGAACTGCTGTAGATATTAAATCCTTATCATGTGTACTTAATAAATTAGTACGTTGTTTAAGTCCCTCTCCCTAATATGGAAAATACTTTTTATTCGTCTTGTCTTCCACTGCTCGTAGCGTGTCGATGTGCACGTCCGTGTCCGTCAGGTTAATCCTGCTGGGTGTGGTCAGCAACTGAATGGGTGCCTCTAAAAATACTCCAGATACTCCCTGCACAGGTATGCTTTAGACTAAGATCTTTAATATGACTGACAAGAGACATAAACAATACACACGATGGTGATACTGTTGACAGTACTACAGAAGAGGTGAGTGCACAACAAATGTTTGTGAGAACGTTTCTCCCTGTGTAGAGCTTGATAAAGCTCTGTACTAAGCTTGATGAGGCTCTGTGTACAGCCTGATAAATATCTGCAGAGAGAGAAACGTTGTGGTAACTAAGGATCACTCCACACCTGTCTCTTTTCTATAAATATAATGTCTTGAATTAATTAGGACATGCACAACGTTTCGGTAAAATTGTTTCGTTATTAGGAATTAAGTCGTCACTGGGAGGTTTTTCAAGCTCCCGGTGAGCGAAATGTGTTCTAATAACACTTTCAAAACGATGCATGACTGATTTATAGAGGTGTCTGTACCATACACTTGTGTGACACTGTGTTATGTACATACACTTGTGTGACACTGTGTTATGTACCATACACTTGTGTGACACTGTGTTATGAAGCATAAACTTCCTGACGCTTGTAATGACACAACTCTTATTACAATACTTCCAACTTTGACTGTTTCCTCTGTGACTTGCAGTTAGATGTATATTTTTCTAAATACATTTAGGTGTTGGTATAGATACGATTCTCTAGGTTAGGTAAGGTTCCCGATGCTGGTCTTAGATGATGACCCGCTGTTGGAGCTTTGGTCATCTGACCAAGGCCTTCCGCTGGCTTACCGGTCCACCCCTTTGCAAATTATGGTCATAGTTATAACCATTTAGAATACGATTCTCTAGAATGTTATTGTTTTTTTTTTATGTAAGACGAATGTGTCTTAATGAATTTCTCTCTCAACACATATGCTGCTATGTATGATAATCTATGTAACTGTATTTGTGTATACCTGAATAAACTTACTTACACTCTCTCATTCTCTCTCTAAACGATAAGTGCATTTTGGTATATAGCCTAAAAAAATGATCTTAAGACAACTACTTAATACCTAAAATAAATGTTCTGAATATTCAGAACATCTGCTGTTATTGTGGCAGTTTGTGTCTGGTAACAACCAGGTTTAAAAATTTTGGACCTGATGGACAGAACTAACTTGAATTCTCGTCTTGTATAGTAAACATGTTGTAACATGATGACTATGTTCTTATCTTCCATGTGAGGCTTTCCAACACCAGTCATCACACATTGCAACTTTATGTGTAAATAATCTGAGTCATGGACAAGGCAAACTGATATATATATATATATATATATATATATATATATATATATATATATATATATATATATATATATATATATATATATATATATATAATATGTGTGTGTATGTGTGCTCACCTATTTGGGGTTGCAGGGGGTCGAGACTCAGCTCCTGGCTCATGTGTGTGTGTGTACTCACCTAATTGTGATTGCAAGGGTCGAGACTCAGCTCCTGGCTCCTGTGTGTGTGTGTGTGTGTATTCACCTAATTGTTGTTCAGGGGTCGAGACTCAGCTCCTGGCCCCGCCTCTTCCCTCATCGCTACTAGGTCCTCTCTCTCCCTGCTCCATGAGCTTTATCATACCTCGTCTTAAAGCTATGTATGGTTCCTGCCTCCACTACATCACTTGCTAGACTATTCCACTTCCTGACTACTCTATGACTGAAGAAATACTTCCTAACATCCCTTTGACTCATCTGAGTCTTCAACTTCCAATTGTGACCCCTTGTTTCTGTGTCCCCATCTCTGGAACATCCTGTCTCTGTCCACCTTATCTATTCCACGCATTATTTTGAATGTCGTTATCATGTCTCCCCTAACCCTCCTGTCCTCCAGTGTTGTCAGGCCGATTTCCCTTAACCTTTCTTCGTAGGACATTCCCCTTAGCTCTGGGACTAGTCTTGTTGCAAACCTTTGCACTTTCTCTAATTTCTTGACGTGTATGTGTGTGTTAGTTACTATTTTGTCCTAGGCACATGTCGATAGACACTAGGCCTGTTGTGTGTGTGTGTGTGTGTGTGTGTGTGTGTTTGTATGTACAATAAAAATACCCTGAAGATGTCGTCAGTCCCGGCGAGGTTGCTCTCATGAACTGAAAAAAAATGCTATTTGGAAAACAATTTCTCCATTTAAGCCCCGGCTGGCTATCAGTACAGTGGAGTTTACGTAAGTCGTCCTTCACATTCCAATTCCGCGGCCATGATGCCCGGATAGTTTTGTCAGTCATTACACTGATGACGGGAATGATCAAGGAAGACTTTGGGACGCATACTTTCCTACGTATTGCTTTTGTTGAGTTCTTATTGTCATTAGACAATGACAGGAACAATATTTCATGAGTCTGGTTGGCAATATTAAAGGTGTTTTCAATCCACATGTTGATCACGTGCCAATTTCCAAATGCTCCCAGACGGTGTGTGGGTGAGGCTACCATGGCCTTGCCCAACACTGCATGGCTAGGACGTCCCATCATGGTGTTGCCAAGTGAGCTGCTGCCTCTCTCACTATCCACCTCACCAGCATCACCTCACTAATTTACTTCCTTCCGTAATATGGTCTTCCTTTTCATGCGCCATGATATTAAAGTGGACACGTAGCAACCCTTTCACTCTTATCATACTGCAGCTGTTCCCTCATTCTATTTTCTTCCATGCATTTACGTATATCTTTCAATATAAACGTAATAACCCAGTAATATATTCATTGTATGTGATTCAGAGTAATATAAAAGCATTTCGATGCTTATAAAATACACTCGTTTTCGTGTAACTCCTGACGGCGTCAATGTTACTGAGAGGGAGACACATGTAACCTAGGCCCTCCGACCTGGCCATGTGATCTGCTGGGCCAGGAACTTTCCACTCACAATGTCGTCACTAACCTCCGTGAATAAAGAGAAAATACTTTTTTTTCTTTTTTAGGGGAGAAAGTACGACGATAGAAAGCTAGTATTGTAATGAATGTATTATATCCTCGTGTCTGGTTCTTCATTACTGGTTGCTTCCCACATTACGTCAGCACTGAACTTTACACACTAGTAAGTAAGTTTATTCAGG
Source organism: Cherax destructor (assembly GCA_009830355.1). Classification (NCBI taxonomy): domain Eukaryota; kingdom Metazoa; phylum Arthropoda; class Malacostraca; order Decapoda; family Parastacidae; genus Cherax; species Cherax destructor. The sequence continues at coordinate 16,563 of WNWK01005010.1, read as the reverse complement.
TATACACAAATACAGTTACATAGATTATCATATACAGCAGCATGTGTAGATAACCTAGGATAACCCCCAAAAAAATGTCAGAGTGACTTATTTCCATTGGGGTCCTAGCTGTTCCATGCCAGTGATGATCAGGTTTCTGACCTGACCAAGTTCACCTCCAATGTCGTACTCAGAGCCAGTAAACCTACTCACAACACTGGTACCCAGAGCAAGAAATACTACTCACAACACTGGTACCCAGAGCAAGTAATACTACTCACAACACTGGTACACAGAGCCAGTAATACTACTCACAACACTGGTACCCAGAGCCAGTAATACTACTCACAACACTGGTACCCAGAGCCAGTAATACTACTCACAACACTGGTACCCAGAGCCAGTAATACTACTCATAACACTGGTACCCAGAGCCAGTAATACTACTCACAACACTGGTACCCAGAGCCAGTAATACTACTCACAACACGGGTACCCAGAGCCAGTAATACTACTCACAACACTGGTACCCAGAGCCAGTAATACTACTCACAACACTTGTACCCAGAGCCAGTAATACTACTCACCACAACACTGGTACCCAGAGCCAGTAATACTACTCACAACACTGGCACCCAGAGCCAGTAATACTACTCACAACACTGGTACCCAGAGCCAGTAATACTACTCACCACAACACTGGTACCCAGAGCCAGTAATACTACTCACAACACTGGCACCCAGAGCCAGTAATACTACTCACAACACTGGTACCCAGAGCCAGTAATACTACTCACAACACTGGTACCCAGAGCAAGTAATACTACTCACAACACTGGTACCCAGAGCCAGTAATACACTCACAACACTGGCACCAGAGCCAGTAATACTACTCACAAAACTGGTACCCAGAGCCAGTAATACTACTCACAACACTGGTACCCAGAGCCAGTAATACTACTCACAACACTGGTACCCAGAGCCAGTAATACTACTCACAACACGGTACCCAGAGCCAGTAATACTACTCACAACACTGGTACCCAGAGCCAGTAATACTACTCACAACACTTGTACCCAGAGCCAGTAATACTATTCACCACAACACTGGTACCCAGAGCCAGTAATACTACTCACAACACTGGTACCCAGAGCCAGTAATACTACTCACAACACTGGCACCCAGAGCCAGTAATACTACTCACAACACTGGTACCCAGAGCCAGTAATACTACTCACAACACTGGTACCCAGAGCAAGTAATACTACTCACAACACTGGTACCCAGAGCCAGTAATACCACTCACAACACTGGCACCAAGAGCCAGTAATACTACTCACAAAACTGGTACCCAGAGCCAGTAATACTACTCACAACACTGGTACCCAGAGCCAGTAATACTACTCACAACACTGGTACCCAGAGCCAGTAATACTACTCACAACACGGTACCCAGAGCCAGTAATACTACTCACAACACTGGTACCCAGAGCCAGTAATACTACTCACAACACTGTACCCAGAGCCAGTAATACTACTCACAACACTGGTACCCAGAGCCAGTAATACTACTCACAACACTGGCACCCAGAGCCAGTAATACTACTCACAACACTGGTACCCAGAGCCAGTAATACTACTCACAACACTTGTACCCAGAGCCAGTAATACTACTCACAACACTGGCACCCAGAGCCAGTAATACTACTCACAACACTGGTACCCAGAGCCAGTAATACTACTCACAACACTGGTACCCAGAGCCAGTAATACTACTCTACAACACTGGTACCCAGAGCCAGTAATACCACTCACAACACTGGACCCAGAGCCAGTAATACTACTCACAACACTGGTACCCAGAGCCAGTAATACTACTCACAACACTGGTACCCAGAGCCAGTAATTCTACTCACAACACTGGTACCCAGAGCCAGTAATACTACTCACAACACTGGTACCCAGAGCCAGTAATACTACTCACAACACTGGTACCCAGAGCCAGTAATACTACTCACAACACTGGTACCCAGAGCCAGTAATACTACTCACAACACTGGTACCCAGAGCCAGTAATACTACTCACAAACTGGTACCCAGAGCCAGTAATACTACTCACAACACTGTACCCAGAGCCAGTAATACTACTCACAACACTGGTACCCAGAGCCAGTAATACTACTCATAACACTGGTACCCAGAGCCAGTAATACTACTCACAACACTGGTACCTAGAGCCAGTAATACACTCACATCACTTTACCCAGAGCCAGTAATACTACTCACAACACGGGTACCCAGAGCCAGTAATACTACTCACAACACTGGTACCCAGAGCCAGTAATACTACTCAAAACACTGGTACCAGAAGCCAGTAATACTATTCACAACACTGGTACCCAGAGCCAGTAATACTACTCACAACACTGGTACCCAGAGCCAGTAATACTACTCACAACACTGGTACCCAGAGCCAGTAATACTACTCACAATACTGGTACCCAGAGGCAGTAATACTACTCACAACACTGATACCCAGAGCCAGTAATACTACTCACAACACTGGTACCCAGAGCCAGTAATACTACTCACAACACTGGTACTCAGAGCCAATAATACAACTCACAACACTGGTACTGAGAGCCAGAAATACCACTCACATCACTGTGGTACCTAGAGCCAGTAATACCACTCACATCAATGTGGTACCCAGAGCCAGTAATACAACACTCAACACTATGGTACCCAGAGCCAGTAATACCACTCACATCACTGTGGTACCTAGAACCAGTAATACCACTCACAACACTATGGTACCTAGAGCCAGTAATACCACTCACAACACTGGTACCTAGAGCCAGTAATACAACTCACAACACTGTGGTACCCAGAACCAGTAATACCACTCACAACACTGTGGTACCTAGAGCCAGTAATATCACTTACATCACTGTGGTACCTAGAGCCAGTAATACCACTCACATCACTATGGTACCCAGAGCCAGTAATACCACTCACATCACTGTGGTACCTAGAGCCAATAATACCACTTACATCACTGTGGAATCTAGAGCCAGTAATAAAACTCACATCACTGTGGTACCCAGAGCCAGAAATACCACTCTCAACATTGTGGTACCTAGATCCAGTAATAACACTCACATCACTGTGATACCCAGAGACAGTAATACCACTCTCAACACTGTGGTTCCCAAAGCCAGCAATACCACTCACATCACTGTGGTACCTAAAGCCAGTAATACCACTCACATCACTGTGGTACCTAGAGCCAGTAATACCACTCACATCACTGTGGTACCTACAGCCAGTAATAACACTCACATCACTGTGGTACCCAGAGCCAGTAATACCACTCGCATCACTGTGGTACCCAGAGCCAGTAATAACACTCACGTCACTGTGATACTCAGAGCCAGTAATACCACTCTCTACACTGTGGTACCCAGAGCCAGTAATAACACTCACATCACTGTGATACCCAGAGCCAATAATACCACTCTCAACACTGTAGTTCCCAGAGCCAGTAATAACACTCACATCACTGTGGTACCTAGAGCCAGTAATACCACTCACATTGTGGTACCTAGAGCCAGTAATAACACTCACAACACTGTGGTACCTAGAGCCAGTAATACCACTCACATCACTGTGGTACCTAGAGCCAGTAATACCACTCACATCACTGTGGTACCTAGAGCCAGTAATACCACTCACAACGCTGTGGTACCTAGAGCCAGTAATACCACTCACAACACTCTGGTACCTACAACCATTAATACCACTCACAACACTGTGATACCTAGATCCATTAATACCACTCACAACACTGTGGTACCTAGAGCCAGTAATACCACTCACAACATTGTGGTACCTAGATCCAATAATACCACTTAGAACACTGTGGCACCTAGAGCCAGTAATACCACTCACAACACTGTGGTACTTCGACTTCGAAAAGGCAATAAATGACATGCCCATGCACTCCGCTCCAGGCCCAGACTCATGGAACTCCGTGTTCATCAAGAACTGCAAGAAGCCCCTATCACGTGCTTTTAACATCCTATGGAGAGGGAGCATGGACACTGGGGTCGTCCGCAGTTACTAAAAACAACAGACATAGCCCCACTCCACAAAGGCGGCAGTAAAGTAACAGCAAAGAACTACAGACCAATAGCGCTAACGTCATATACCATAAAAAATCTTTGAAAGGGTTCTAAGAAGCAAGTTCGCCACTCATCTAGATACCCATCAATTACACAACCCAGGGCAGCATGGGTTTAGAGCAGGTCGCTCCTGTCTGTCCCAACTACTGGACCACTACAACAAGGTCCTGGATGCTCTAGAAGACAAACAGAATGCAGATGTTATATACACAGACTTTGCAAAAGCCTTTGACAAGTGTGACCATGGTGTAATAGCACACAAAATGCGTAATAAAGGAATAACAGGAAAAGTTGGTGGATGGATCTGTAATTTCCTAACAAGTAGAACACAAAGAGTAGTAGTCAACAGAGTAAAGTCTGAGGCGGCTACAGTGAAAAGCTCTGTTCCACAAGGCACAGTACTCGCTCCCATCCTGCTCCTCATCCTCATATCGGACATAGACAGGGATATAAGCCACAGTGCCGTGTCTTCCTTTGCAGATAACACCCTAATCTGTATGACAGTGTCCACCGTTGAAGACACTGCAAGCCTCCAAGCAGACATAAACCAAATTTTTAAATGGGCTTCAGAAAACAATATGAAGTTCAATGATGAGAAATTTCAATTACTCAGATATGGAAAACGTGAGGAAATTAAAATCTCATCGGAGTACAAAACAAATTCCAACCAAACAATAGAGAGAAAAACTAATGTGAAAGACCTGGGAGTGATCATGTCAGAGGATCTTACCTTCAAGGACCATAACACCGTAGCAGTCGCATCTGCTATAAAAATGACAGGATGGATAATTAGAACCTTCAAAACCAGGGATACCAAGAAAGTTGACACTTTTCAGGTCGCTTGTTCTATCTAGGCTGGAATATTGCTGCACACTAACTGCACTTTTCAAGGCAGGTGAAATTGCTGACCTAGAAAATGTGCAGAGAACTTTCACGGCACGCATAACTGCGATAAACCACCTCAATTACTGGGAACGCTTGAAGTTCCTAAACCTGTACTCCCTAGAACGCAGGCGGGAGAGATACATTATTATATACACGTGGAAAATTCTCGAGGGATTAGTTTAGTTTAATATCTTTATTACGCAGCCCATACCCATCCTGTGGGTGGTAGTCAAAAGATTACAGAGGTACATAATGGGTCCATGGACTGGACTCCAAAGTTTTGATAGCTTAGTACCTAACTTGCACACGAGAGTCCTCCTACAAAAGCAAAAGACTCGGCAGACGATGTAACATCCCCCTAATGAAAAGCAGGGGTGCCACTAGCACGTTGAGAGACAACACAATAAGTGTCAGGGGCCCAAGACTGTTCAACTGCCTCCCAGCATACATCAGGGGGATTACCAACAAACCCCTGGCTCTCTTCAAGCAGGCACTGGACAGGCACCTAAAGTCGGTATGTGACCAGCCAGGCTGTTGTTCGTACGTTGGATGAGGCTCTGATCCAAAATGAGGCCTGGTCACAGACCGGGCCGCAGGGGCGTTGACCCCTGGAACTTTCTCCAGGTATACACTGTGGTACCCAGAGCCAGTAATACCACTCACATCACTATGATACCCAGAGCCAGTAATACCACTCTCAACACTGTGGTACCCATAGACAGTAATACCACTCACATCACTATTTTACCTAGAGCCAGTAATACCACTCACATCACTGTGGTACCCAGAGCCAGTAATACCACTCACATCACTGTGGTACCTAAAGCCAGTGATACCACTCACATCACTGTGTTACCTAGAACCAGTAATTCCACTCACTTCACTGTGGTACCTAGAGTCAGTAATACCACTCTCAACACTGTGATACCTAGAGCCAGTAATACCACTCATATCACTGTTGCACTCTACTACGATGTCACCCACGATATTGTTGCCCTCCATTATTATACCACCCACAATATTGTTGCACTCTTCTATGATGCCACCCACAATATTGTTGCACTCCACTGTGATGCCACCCACAATATTGTTGCATTCTACTATGATGCCACCCACAATATTGTTGCACTCCACTGTGATGCCACCCACAATATTGTTGCATTCTACTATGATGAAAACCCACAATATTGTTGCATTCTTCTATGATGCCACAACATTTGGGCACTCACCCATGATGCCTTCCGCAACCTGAATCACTTTATCACTCGAATCAAGCAATAAAGCGTAAGTCTAATGTGAGAGACATGGAGTGATAATGTCAGATCTCGCATTCAGGGAGAACAATTTCGTTATCGCATTTGCAAGGAAAATAATAGGCTGGATAACTAGAACCTTCAGAACAAAAATGGCCGGGCCAATGATGACACTCTTCAAGTTACTTGTTCTTTCATGGTTGAATATTGATGTTTTCTAAGAGCTCCCTTCAAGGAGGAAGAAAATACAGAGCTAGAAAATGTAAAGAGAACTTTCACACTTCATATAAACACAATCAAGTGCCTAAATTACTGAGAATGTTTGAAGTCCCTCGAACTTTGCTTCTTAGAACGTAGGCGAGACATAATGTCTACCTGGACGATCCTGAAGGTATTGGTCCCAAATCTGCCCACTGACATTACTACATGCGAACACAAAAGGCTTAGCAGTTGGTACAACATTCCAACATTCCAACGAGAGAGAGAGAGCTAAGTAGGTGCAACGGACAACGACTTTTCAGCACTTTCTTTTCAAGTACATAGAGGATTATCAACAGAAACCAGGTTGTCTTCAAGCGGGAACTCAAAAGACCCCTTCCTGTCTTCAAGCGGGAACTCAAAAGACCCTTCGCTGTCTTCAAGCGGGAACTCAGCAGACCCCTGGCTGTCTTCAAGCGGAAACTCAACAGACCCCGGTTGTCTTCAAGCGGGAACTCAACAGACCACAGGTTGTCTTCAAGCGGGAACTCAACAGACCGCAGGCTGTCTTCAAGCGGAAACTCAACAGACCCAAGGCTGTCTTCAAGAGGGAACTCAAAAGACCCCAGGCTGTCTTCAAGCGGGAACTCAAATGACCGCAGGCTGTCTTCAAGCAGGAACTCAACAGACCAATGGCTGTCTTCAAGCGGGAACTCAACATACCCCTGTCTGTCTTCAAACGGGAACTCAACAGACCCCTGACTGTCTTCAAGAAGGAACTCAACAGTCCCCAGGCTGTCTTCAAGCGGAAACTCAACAGACCCCAGGTTGTCTTCAAGCGGGAACTCAACAGACCCCTGGCTGTCTTTAAGCGGGAACTCAACAGACCCAAAGCTGTTTTCAAGCGGAAACTCAACAGACCACAAGCTGTCTTTAAGCGGGAACTCAACAGACCCCTGGCTGTCTTCAAGGGGGAACTCAACAGACCCCAGGCTGTCTTCAAGCTGGAACTTAACAGACCCCTGGCTGTCTTCAAGCGGGAACTCAGCAGAACCCTGGCTGTCTTCAAGGTGGAACTTAACAGACCACACGCTGTCTTCAAGCGGGATCTCAACGGACCCTAAGCTGTCTTCAAGAGTGAACTCAACAGACCCCAGGCTGTCTTCAATCGGGAACTCAGCAGACCCCAGGCTGTCTTCAAGCGGGAACTCAAAAGACCTCTGGCTATCTTCAAGCGGGAACTCAAAAGACCTCTGGCTATCTTCAAGCGGGAACTCAACAGACCCCTGGCTGTCTTCAAGCGGGAACTCAGCAGACCCCTGGCTGTCTTCAAATGGGAACTCAACAGACCCCAGGCTGTCTTCAAGCGGAAACTCAACAGACCCCAAGCTGTCTTCAAGTTGGAACTCAACAGACCCCAAGCTGGTTTTAAGCGGGAACTCTACAGACCCTGGCTGTCTTCAAGCAGAAACTCAAAAGACCCCTGGCTGTCTTCAATCGGGAACTCAACAGACCTCTGGCTGTCTTCAAGCGGAAACTCAACAGACCCCTAGCTGTCTTCAAGCGGGAATTCAACAGACCAATGGCTGTTTTCAAGCGGGAACTCAACAGACCCCTGACTCTCTTCAAGCGGGAACTCAACAGACCATTGGCTGTCTTCAAGCGGGAACTCAACAGACCCCTGGCTGTCTTTAAGCGGGAACTCAAGAGACCCCAGGCTGTCGTCAATCTGTAACTCAACAGACCTCAGGCTGTCTTCAAGCGGGAATTCAACAGACCCCTGGCTGTCTTCAAGTGGGATCTCAACAGACCACTCGCTGTCTTCATGTAGGAACTCAACAGACCCTAGGCTGTCTTCAAGCGGGAACTCAACAGACCCCTGGCTGTCTTCAAGCGGAAACTCAACAGACCCCTGGCTGTCTTCAAGCGGGAACTCAACAGACCCCTGGCTGTCTTCAAGCGGGAACTCAACAGACCCTGGCTGTCTTCAAGCGGAACTCAACAGACCCCAGGCTGTCTTCAAGCGGAACTCAACAGACCCTGGCTGTCTTCAAGCGGGAACTCAACAGACCCAAGGCTGTCTTCAAGCGGGAACTCAACAGACCCCAGGCTGTCTTCAAGCAGGAACTCAACAGACCTCTATCTGTCTTCAAGCAGGAACTCAACAGACCCCTATCTGTCTTCAAGCAGGAACTCAACAGACCCCTGACTGTCTGCAAGCAGGAACTCAACAGTCCCAAGGCTGTCTTTAAGCGGAAACTCAACAGACCCCACGTTGTCTTCAAGCGGGAACTCAACAGACCCCAAGCTGTCTTCAAGTGGGAACTCAACAGACCCAAGTCTGTTTTCAAGCAGAAACTCAACAGACCCCAGGCTGGCTTTAAGCGGGAACTCAACAGACCCCTGGCTGTCTTCAAGCAGGAACTCAACAGACCCCTGGCTGTCTTCAAGCGGAACTCAACAGACCCCAGGCTGTCTTCAAGCGGAACTCAACAGACCCCAGGCTGTCTTCAAGTGGGAACTCAACAGACCCCAGGCTGTCTTCAAGCAGAAACTCAACAGACCCCTGGCTGTCTTCAAGCGGGAACTCAACAGACCCCAGGCTGTCTTCAGCGTGAACTCAACAGACCGTGCTTAAGCGACTAAAGACAGGTAAGGACCAAGCCAGCGTTTCGGGGAAAAAGCGGTGCTTAAGAACCACAGACCGCTGTCTTCAGGGATAAGCCAGTCTTCAGGAACAAAGACCAGTGTACGACTCAAACCACTGCTCAGAACTAAGCCGCTGTTAAGGAACTAAGACCAGGTGTCTTCAACAACTAAGACGGCTGTTTCAACGAACTCAACAGAGGGCTAAGGAACTAACACCCCTTTTCACGGAATCAACAGACCGTGTCTTCAAGGAACTCAAGCCCAGCTGTCTTCAACGAACTCAAGCCCTGTTTCAAGGAACTAACAGACCCCGGCTGTTTAGGAACTCAACGACCCGCGTTTCAAGGATCAAACCGCTGTTACGAACTAACAGACCCTGTCTTCAGAACTAACAGACCGGCTGTCTTCAGGGAACAAAGACCTGTCTTAGGGGAACTACAGACCGGCTGTCTTCAGGACTAACAACCGCTGTCTCAAGCGAACTAAAGACCGCTGTTTCAGGATCAACAGACCGGCTGTCTTCACGAATACAGACCCCGGTGTCTTCAGGAACTAAGACCCTGGCTTCTCAAGGATCAGACCGCTTCTTCGGAATCAAGACCGGTGTCTTAGGAACTACAGACCGTCTTCAAGGAACTCAACAGCCGCTGTCTTCAGGACTAACCAGCTGTTAAGGGAACTCACAGCCAGCTGTTTAAGGAACTCAAGACCGGCTGTCTTCAGAACAAGCCTGTCTTCAGGAACTCAAAGACCCCGGCTGTCTTCAAGGACTCAACAGCCGGCTGCTTCAGGAATCAACAGACCAGCTGTTTCAGGAACCAACAGACCCGCTTCTTCAAGGAACTCAACAGACCAGCGTCTTCAGGAACCAACAGCCGCTGTTTAGGGACCAAGCCGTGTCTTCAAGGAACTCAACAGACCCAGCTGTCTCAAGGGAATAAAGCCCCGCTGTCTTCAAGGAACTACAGACCCAGCGTTTCAGGAACTAACGACCGTGTTTCAAGGATCAAAACCAGCCCAGCTGTCCCGTGTTTCAAGCTGGTATCTTGTGTAGTGTATTATAAGTAATTCTAGCTATTTATATTTGTGATCCCTTGTTACTTGTGACGTCAGAGACCTGCGCCATGTGAGGGCAGCATCAGAGGCCTCTCTCTCACTCTCGGCATAGGCCTAGTACTGAACAGGAGGCTTGTCTCTCTTTTCTCACTTACTCAATATATCTACATCACTATTCATCCGAGTGTTTTACTAATACCATTAGTACTCTCCAAGACCCACACAACAAGTGGTAGCAATGGTGTGTTCTGTTTATCTACGATTACGGAAGTGTGGAGAGATAAAAATTCGCCAGCGTATGCCTCCAGAGATCAACGCTACCAGCAGCCCTATACCAAAGCAGCATTCGTCAGCCTGTCTACACTGGTTCCTGGTCAGCTAAGTGCCTTGGCTATTATTTGTTAAAACCTTCGAGGGGTAGACCCAGGTTTTGCAAATTAAGCCATGAGATAAGCCAGTCTGTGAGGGGGGAGTGCCCAAGCCAAGCCATCAAACCTGTTCAAGTCAGCTTTCCACCCTGCTGAGCTAATAGTTATAAGACTCCAAGCCATCTAAGCCTGTGTGAAAGGTCTAAGCCACAAGCCTATTCCAGCTGACTCTGAGAAGTAAGTCAGCACAGCAAGCCAAGTGGAGTTCCTTACCTTCCCTATCGCCTTTGTTGGGAATTGTGAGACTACCTGTATGGACTTCACCGCCACTTACAAACAGATAATCTCAACGGGAGGGTGACCGTCTAATATAATTTTACCGCAGTCACTCTAGCGAGGTGTGAGAAAATTTGACCCACTCCTGGTTGCGTTCAAAGGGGTCCCTTCGATATTCTCACATTAGCCCCACTCCACTCTGGACCAGTTTTTAAGGAAATTTAGCTCGCACTAATACGTACGATTCAATAAGATTTGTGGACTGTATAGATGATTATTTGACTGATTACAATTAGAAAGAGAGTACACAATTAAAATCATCACTCATCCAGTGTCAGTGATGGTCGCTGAAGATCATTGGCATAACCACAGTGAGTATTCATCATTGCAACCTATCTACTGGCCAGTAACACAGCTACAACAATAAATATACTTACTGTGGGTGAGGGAGTCGCTTCCTTTTTTGGTGTTCCCTCGTGGCGATCTATTGGTCTTTGCACGGGAGCGATTATATTCCCGGCAAGACGATGATGGTGGAGTTGTGGTACTCCCGATATAGAAGTATTGACTTCTTGACACCTCTACAATTCTCGGGACAGAATCGGGAGGTCAACATGTGGTCGTTATGAGAATGTTGCTGAGAATCACTGCACACATTCTCTCTCGTGATGTTAACATCACCAAATCCTCTTTAATTCACACGCCAATTTAATGTTTCACAGGTTTACTCTCATTAATGTTCACTTTATTAAATTTCAACGTTGATGTGTCGAGATGAAAATGATAACCCGTTACCATTCCAATGTATCCAACATGGCGGCCCCGGCTGGCGTCCCCCAACCATCGGCACACGATGTATTTCTCTCCCCTCCAATTCCTTATAAAGATGATTCACTGGACTTTATCATCCACCAAGTACTGATAATAATTTCACACCACTTCCTTTACGAAGGTCACCCAGAATCAGGGTTGTGACCGTATCCAATCAGCTAGTCACGTCACCGGAGCCCTGCTTAGGCCTATAAAGGCATCACTCGCCGGCGCCATTCACTATTTAACCAATTATCACTATTACAGTGATTCCCAGAATTAATGTCCCGCATTACTCGTTGAATCCCATTGATAACACCTTATATCACGAATTGCGGTTGTTAATCACTGTCTGGTTGACGGAAACGCCAAATCCTTGATGCCATTCCATCTCCCGACACCCTGGGCCTATGGGTATTCACACGTGACTGCCGCTCTCTGCCTAGCCTCCCCTCAGCTGGCGCGTCTGTCTGATGGTTCTATCTTCTCATTGGAAAGTTTAACTTTCGGAAAATACCAATATTTTCCACACTGCGGCCAGGCAGAGTTCGTTTTTAGATGATTCAAATTGCATCATCTTGCAAGAGGAGCTTCCAGCCTGCTCTGGACTGAACAGCTGTTCTCCTGGTAGGCCTGGTCGCACTTTCTTCTTCTTGTATCCCATGGTCAGTGTCATCTTCAATATCACGTGCATCACTATCCCTTAGATTTTCATTCACAGTTGATAGATCTGCCTTTAATTCCAAGGGGATCAACTTATTAATGGTGCGTAAACTTTCTTGACCACGACACAACACTTTGACATTCCTGACAACACCCTGAGCGTCTGGGTACAATGTTACTACCTTACCCAGAGGCCACAGTGTTCTAGGTTGTTCAGTATCAATACAATGTCACCCGGTTGAATATTCTGTTGATTTACCGCTTCTGAGGCATCATAAAAGTGTTTACATAGTGTAAGAAGATACTCTTTATGCCACACATCAGACCAGTGATTAATTACTTTATTTAACATCTTAAATTTATCACTTAACACTGTCACATTATTATAATCCTCATCAATTTCCTCAGAATTATCTCTATAGATAGGTGCAGCCTCCAGTTTCCGCCCACATATTAAGTCGGGAGTATCAATTATGTACGAGAGTGGACGATTATTTATCCGATTCTCTGCCTCCACCAATACTGCCCGGAATTCCTCCAAGTTAATTCATTTCCGGTGTAATACTTTATGCAGACACCTCTTCACTGTACCTATCAGTCTTTCGTACAATCCCCCTTGCCAGGGGCCCTGGGAGCAATAAACTTCCAGCCAGACCCTCGCTGATTTAGCAGAGACTGTACATCATTACTCTCATTTAATTCCTTCAGATGTTGCGCCCCCGCTACAAAGTTAGTGGCATTATCCGAAATCATTAGTTTCGGACAGGATCTCCTAGCTGTAAATGAATGGTTCAGAGAACCGACGAGTTGGTAACTAAACTCGTCGGTTCTCTGAACCATTCATTTACATCCTGTCTGACACTGCAACATCTTGGTATCTTAATACAGAGATTTCTTCGCTTGCCTATTCCTTGGGCACGACCTGCTTCCACATTGGACAAATGTGACACCTCCTACAACTGCTGCACCTCTCCTGTCTACAGTATATAAGCTTCCTCTGCTCATATGTTGTATTCTATTCAAGATTGATGGACTGACAACATCGACTCAAGGTTGAGGGACTGACCACCTCATTCTCCTCCTGTTCTTCACGATTCTCCTTTGTATGGACTGATGAAGCCACTGTGTGGCGAAACGTTTCCTCAATAAAGATACCCAAGTGTTGCATATGTGTCTAATTTACCATCTCCTAGCTGCAAACTTCCGAAACAGCTGTATGAACTGTTCTGCAGACAAATCCTGTGCCACTTCTAAATGCACTGCCCTTGTAGCAGTACAAGTAAAGAAACATACATACACTTTCAAAGGAACACCATCTGCAGTACCCGTTAAAATGATTGGACCACTATAATCCACACCTGTTACATCAAATGGCTTTACTAACTGCACTCGTTCCTTAGGCAATTGTGGAGGTCCTGGATACATATAGGTTCTGGCATCCACACGACGACACACTACACATGTCTTGATGACCCTCTTCCCACTCTGTCGTCCTTGAGGAATCCAGAAAGTTTCCCTAATGCAATTTAAGGTATCTTGTACTCCACCATGCATTACATTTTTATGGGCATCTAACACAATTAAAGTTGTCAGATGATGAGTCTTGGGCAGCAGGATAGGGTGTTTAGCATATTCACCCAATTCAGCATTTTGCAACCTACCTCTGCACCTGATTACATCATCCTCCAAGTACAGCCCCAATTTCTCTGGACTTTCTTCATTTACATTAATCCCAATACTGTCCAGTTCCCACAATTTATGCACTGGTTCAACAGCATCCTCTATAGAAGAATATTTACACTGGGGTGACGTTTCGTGCATAAGACACACAGTGACTGCATTTATGGCTTCCTCCAGTCATTCATTACTGTGAGGAAGCCTGCCATAAATTACATGGCCTGCACCAGTGTTGAGAAGAGTGACACCACATTTCTTCATCATACCCTTTACGAGGGTGGCATAATAGTCACTGCCCACCAAAACACTTATTGGTCCCACCGAGTCATTGTTTACTACGGAGGGTGCCAGTTTCACTTTATTCTGCGAGAGTCTCTGCGTGGCGGTATTAAGACCTACGGTGGAGAGCCTCTCCGGTAGTCTATCCACGACTACTGCATTGACTTGGGTCTTCTCTCTGCCCAGACAGACATTTATATAAACGGTGTCATACGCCTGGGCCTTTTTATCTGAGAGGAAGCCAGATAGTTTCAAGGTGGTAGGATGTCCCCTTCGTACTTCCATCCCATGAAAGCAACTGCGCTTTATGAAAGTACGTTGTGATCCTTAATTTAGCTGCAAGTTTTACGTGCGCCACTGTAGTGTCGGGGTGATTAGCCTTACCATTACTAGGATTATACCCGCTCTTACACATCACTATGTTGTGCCTTCCTTTATTGCATTGATGACAAGTATTCAGTTTGGTCTGGCAATCCCTCACATTATGATTACCAAGACATCGAATACACCGGTCCAGTTCATCCAATCTCTTCACTTTCGCATCCCAAGAATTATAAGTAACGCAAAGTTTAGAGAGATGGGTTTCATTACAGAAGAGACAATCTCTCTTCTCTTGGCTCGACAGTTTCGTAAGGTATCTTGTACTCCACCATGCATTACATTTTTATAGGCATCTAACACAATTAAAGTTGTCAGATGATGAGTCTTGGGCAGCAGGATAGGGTGTTTAGCATATTCACCCAATTCAGCATTTTGCAACCTACCTCTGCACCTGATTACATCATCCTCCAAGTACAGCCCCAATTTCTCTATTATTGAACCTTTCCCAATTTTTCCATCCCTTAGTAATTTAATCTCCTCTCCATAGAGTTCTCCTTGTACTCTCTGTACCCAGTATTTCAGGGGATGAGGAAAATCATACGAGATATTCATCTTGTTTATGAAATTAAACACCAACCTCGTGACATTAATCAGTTTTGGTAAAGATGAGTATCTATTTATATCAATGGCTAAGGAGGGACCGATGACTGGAGCCGTGTTCACAGTAATTTCCACCGGAGCAATATGTGCCTTTTGAACAGGCCAATTAACTTTATCCACCAGCCAACTGGGTCCTCTAAACCACTACAAAGTCTTCACAAACTTTGCATAAGTCAACCCTCGAGACAAGAAGTCAGCTGGATTCTCTGCCCCAGGTATATGATTAAAGGTTAACTTATGCTGGCCCAAACTATCATATTTCTCTTGCATCTGTTTAATTTCTGCGACTCTATTTTGCACGTATATAATCTTGCTGTTTTCATTTATCTCCGGCAATTTACTCTGTATATAATCAGCTAATTTGACACCCACATAAATGGCTGTTAATTCCAACTGAGGTAAGGTACGTAATTTAATTGGAGCCACTTTAGCTTTAGACATGACAAGAGAAATATCTTTATCACATTGAAAATAAGCGACTGCTCCATACGCCAATTTAGAAGCATCGCAAAAAATGTGGAGTATATTCTTCCCTTCTTGACTGGCTACACAGCGCGGGAACTCCAACATTAGAATTTTCTCGTAATCACCAATTAATTCTTCCCACCTGTTAACGAATTCCTCAGGTAGGGTTTCACCCCAAGCACACTTCTGCTTCCATGCTTCTTGTATCAATAATTTCCCTCGGATTGTAAGTGGATCGAAACATTTTGAAACTTCAGCAAGTAGGACTCTCTTAGTTAATTTATTGGGCATACTATAATTATTAGGCTTCAACAATAACAAGTCCTGCTCAGTATCCCAAGTCAGTCCCAATACATTGCTACACCCAGATACTCCATCTCCGGGATTGTCTTTATTTATTCTGTCCTTTAACCTGGACGAATTACTGTTCCACTCCCTGAGAGGCATATTTGCACCTTGCATTATGCCATTAGCCCCTTCATATATCCTCATTAATTCCTCCTCGGTTGACGTCACACCCAGGAAATTGTCCACATAAAATTGTTTACCCATTGTTTCACTCAGTGGACCACCTGTACGTTTAAGATGTGCATTTATCGTCACTTGAAGTAGGAACGGACTGGAAGTAGAGCCAAACAAAACACTTCTGAATCGGAAGGTTTTCAGCGGACTAAGTGGATTGCTAGGATCCTCTGGCCACAGGAATCATGTGTAATCCTGATCCGTTTCTTGCAAACCCACTCTCAGGAAAGCTTTATTTATGTCTGCTGTAAAGGCATGATTATTAACTCTGAAATTCAATAATACATCACCCAATTTTTCCTCTCAGCGACGGACCC
>WNWK01005009.1:0-128647 GCA_009830355.1 Cherax destructor | reverse complement strand
GTTTATTTTTCCATTGTGTCGGTATTTTATACCATTTATTTCCAAAATATCCTCGAATTTATAAACTAGGTGAAGTTGAGCTTGATCATACAGAATGTGAAAAGACTTGGGAGTCATGGTAAGCAGAAATCTAAAGCCAAGACAACAGTGCCTAAATGTGCGCAATAAGGGTAACAGATTACTAGGATTTATTTCAAGAAGTATAAGCAACAGAAGTCCAAAAGCTATTTTACAGCTCTATACATCACTAGTGAGACCTCATTTGGATTATGCAGCTCAGTTTTGGTCTCCTTACTACAGGATGGATATAGATTCGGAAAACATAAACACATAAGCAGTATAATGTGATCCTTTATTGACAACGTTTCGCCCACGCAGTGGCTTTATCGAGTCACAGACAGATCTACCTGGAAAATGAGTAACATGAAGATATATATGTGGAGAATGCTGGGTCAGGTGGAGAAAGCTGCATGTGACAGTCTTAAAAGTAGTATGATAGTTAAAAACATTGTGTGACTTAAAGGACCTGCAGTGTACCATACTTGAGTTTTAGGTGGGATAGCGTTGAAGAAGTTTCTTGCAATAGGTTCAGCTATGTTGTAGAAGCCGTTGTTCTGGTTGAAGTTGTTGGATATACAGATGAGTGATGATTCTAGGATTCTTCGGTATTGCGTGTTGTCTTCTCTGGCGAAGAGTCTTGCGTTTCTGTAGTTGATTAAATGGTTGTGTAAATTTCGGTGTTGAACACAGGCATTTCTTGAGTCGTCAGATCTGCCTGCGTACTGGTGTTCTGAAATTCGTGTTTGTAGGTCTCTGGATGTTTCGCCAACGTATAATTTACTGCAGCCATTACAAGGATTGTGTATACCCCTGCCGTGGATTGAAGCTTTTCCTGTCTGTTACATAAGAACATAAGAATGGAGGAACACTGCAGAAGGTCTACTGGCCCATACAAGGCAGGTCCTTATCAAAACCACCACTACCTAAGAATTTATTCCCGTACTCACGACACAAATCAAACCCAGCCCCTCCCACTCATATATTTGTCCAATCTCTTTTAAAGCCACCCAAGGTCCTAGCCTCTATCACAGTACTCGGAAGATTGTTCCACGCATCTACAACTCTGTTCGAAAACCAGTACTTGCCTATGTCCTTTCTAAATCTAAATTAATCCAATTTAAATCCGTTATTTCTGGTTCTTACTTGGTTCGATATCCTCAGTATTTTATTAATATCTCCTTTGTTTATGCCCATCATCCACTTGTACACCTCGATGATATCTCCCTCATTCTACGTCTCTCCAGAGAGTGGAGATTCAACGCTCTAAGTCTATCTTCATACGGGAGATTTCTTATACTGTAAATCATTTTAGTCATTCTTCTTTGTATGTTCTCCAAT
Organism: Cherax destructor; assembly: GCA_009830355.1. Classification (NCBI taxonomy): domain Eukaryota; kingdom Metazoa; phylum Arthropoda; class Malacostraca; order Decapoda; family Parastacidae; genus Cherax; species Cherax destructor. Next base: position 127,249 of record WNWK01005009.1, on the reverse strand, counting down.
GAATCTATATCCATCCTGTAGTAAGGAGACCAAAACTGAGCTGCATAATCCAAATGAGGTCTCACTAGTGATGTATAGAGCTGTAAAATAACTTTTGGACTTCTGTTGCTTATACTTCTTGAAATAAATCCTAGTAATCTGTTAGCCTTATTGCGCACACTTAGGCACTGTTGTCTTGGCTTTAGATTCCTGCTTACCATGACTCCCAAGTCTTTTTCACATTCTGTATGATCAAGCTCTACTTCACCTAGTTTATAAATTCGAGGGATATTTTCATTACCAAGGACTAGTACCTTACACTTGTCCACATTGAACTTCATCTGCCACTTTTCAGACCAAGACATTAATTTGTCCAAATCCTCCTGGGATCGCCACTTAGTGCCGTCCTTGCGAACCTATATATGGAACATTTGGAAGCCGAGCGATTTTCCACTATTATTCCTCTTCTGTCACCTGGCTCCGTTATGTAGATGAATGGTTCAGAGAACCAACAAGTTATAAATTAGACACATATGCAACATTTGGGTATCTGTGTCAGATGTTGCTGTGTCAGACACAGCAACATCTTGGGATCTTAATACAAACAAATTCTTCAACACTTGTCCAACCTTTGGACGAAGACCTACTTCGACTAGTGGATGGTACCACTTTGACCCCGCCACCTGCTGCTTCACCTCACCTGACTACAGTATATAAGCCACCTCTACGGACATATGCAGTACTTTCTACAAGATTGATGGACTGAACACATCGACTCCAGGCCGAGGGACTGATTACCTCAAAACTCCTACTCTCCTTACACCTTTCTACTTTGTATTGGACTAATGAAGCCACTGTGTGGCGAAACGTTTCCTCAATAAAGATACCCAAATGTTACATATGTGTCTAACTTATGGCTCCGTTATGTTGACCACATTCTCATCATAACTCCCAAACGCTTCAATGTTCAAGCTCTCCAACACAAACTCAACCAGGTCGAGCCATCAATCCAGTATACACTAGAAGAAGAAGTCGACAACACTCTTCCTTTCCTTGATGTTCTTCTCTGCAAAGGTGTCCATGAACTTCGTTTTAAAGTCTATCGAAAACCTACCAATCAACACGATCTTCTCCACTTCTACTCTCACCACGACACCAAAACTAAACGTGGTGTAATTATAGGCTTTTTCCTGGGCACACTCAGAATCTGTAGCAGTGAGTTCCTTGAAGAAGAACGCTCCCTCATTGAACAAGTTTTTTCCAAACTTCACTATCCTCGTCACTTCATTAGAGACTGCAGACGACGGGCATTAAACATCTTCAACACACCCAGAGAAGACCCAGCTGAGAAGAGATACATAGTCCTTCCCACCAACTCCATTTCCAAACACGTTTCCAACATTTTTTCTAAAACCTCATTCCGAGTATCCACCTCCACATCCACCACCATCAAGGACATTACCAGTAACAGACAGGAAAAGCTTCAATCCACGGCAGGGGTATACACAATCCCTTGTAATGGCTGCAGCAAATTATACGTCGGCGAAACATCCAGAGACCTCCAAACACACATTTCAGAACACCAGTACGCAGGCAGATCTGACGACTCAAGAAATGCCTGTGTTCAACACCGAAATTTACACAACCATTTAATCAACTACAGAAACGCAAGACTCATCGCCAGAGAAGACAACACGCAATACCGAAGAATCCTGGAATCATCACTTATCTGTATATCCAACAACTTCAACCAGAACAATGGCTTCTACAACATAACTGAACCTATTGCCAAGAAACCTCTTCAATGCTATCCCACCTAGAACTCAAGAATGGAACACTGCAGGTCCTTTAAGTCACACACGGTTTTAAACACTATCACACTACTTTTAAGACTGTCACATGCAGCTTTCTCCACCTGACCTAGCACTCTCCACCTGACCCAGCACTCTCCACCTGACTATACCCTATATATATTCATGTTATTCATTTTCCAAGTAGATCCGTCTGTGACTAGATAGAGCCCACTGCGTGGGCGAAACGTTGTCAATAAAGGATCACATTATACTGCTTATGTGTTTATTTTTCCTTAGGCATTGCTGTCTTGGTTTAAGGCTGCTGCTTACCATCACCCCCAAGTCCTTCTCGCAATCTGTATGGCTAAGTTCTACGTTATTTAACTTATAAGTGCTTGGGTTATGGACACTCCCGAGCTTCAGAACCTTGCATTTATCTACATTGAACTGTACCTTCTGCCACTTTTCTGACCATGAATTAAGTTTGTCTAAATCTTCCTGAAGTTCTATGACATCTATGTTTGAATCAATTATCCTACCTATCTTCGTGTCGTCGGCGAATTTGCTCTTATCACTAATAATTCCCTCGTCAAGGTCATTGACATATATTATAAATAAATGGGGACTTGTAACACCACTTGTTACAAGTACCCATTCGGATTTAACCCCATTTATGCACAGTCTCTGCTTCCTATTGATGAGCCATGACTCGATCCATGACAGCACTTTTCCCCCAATGCCATGAGCTGCCACTTTCTTTAACAGTCTCTGGTGCGGTACTCTATCAAAAGCCTTACTAAAATCTAAATAAACAATATCGAATTCTTTATCGTGATCAACAGCCTCAAAAGCTTTACTGAAGAAGGTTAATAAATTAGATAGGCATGAATGGCCCCTCGTGAATCCATGAATAGTATCATTAATCAAATTATGGTTAACTAGATGGCTTCTAATAATATCAACTATAATTGACTCTAGTAATTTGCCTACAATTAAGGTCAGGCTTATTGGGCGGTAATTTGACGGTAGTGACTTGTCCCCTTTTTAAAAATAGGAATTACATTAGCCATCTTCCACATATCAGACACTACACCTGTTTGAAGAGATAAATTAAAAATGTTAGATAATGGTTCACACAGTTCCATTTTGCATTCCTTAAGAACCCTGGAAAAAAGCTCATCAGGACCCGGCGATTTATTTTGTTTCAGTCGGTCTACTTGTTTCATAACCATTTCACTAGTGAATGTGATATTACATAATTTATCTTCTTCAGGGCCACTTTAAAAATTAATTACTGTGATATTATTATTATCTTCCTGTGTGAAAACCGAGAGAAAATAATTATTAAAAAAAGAGCATATATCATTCTCCTTGTCAGTAAGATGCCCAGAGTTATTTATAAGAGGACCTATCTTATCCCTATCACAGTACTCGGAAGATTGTTCCACGCATCTACAACTCTGTTCGAAAACCAGTACTTGCCTATGTCCTTTCTAAATCTAAATTTATCCAATTTAAATCCGTTATTTCTGGTTCTTACTTGGTTCGATATCCTCAGTATTTTATTAACATCTCCTTTGTTTATGCCCATCATCCACTTATACACCTCGATGATATCTCCCCTCATTCTACGTCTCTCCAGAGAGTGGAGATTCAACGCTCTAAGTCTATCTTCATACGGGAGATTTCTTATACTGTAAATCATTTTAGTCATTCTTCTTTGTATGTTCTCCAATGAATCTATATCCATCCTGTAGTAAGGAGACCAAAACTGAGCTGCATAATCCAAATGAGGTCTCACTAGTGATGTATAGAGCTGTAAAATAACTTTTGGACTTCTGTTGCTTATACTTCTTGAAATAAATCCTAGTAATCTGTTAGCCTTTTTGCGCACACTTAGGCACTGTTGTCTTGGCTTTAAATTCCTGCTTACCATGACTCCCAAGTCTTTTTCACATTCTGTATGATCAAGCTCTACTTCACCTAGTTTATAAATTCGAGGGATATTTTCATTACCAAGGACTAGTACCTTACACTTGTCCACATTGAACTTCATCTGCCACTTTTCAGACCAAGACATTAATTTGTCCAAATCCTCCTGGAGTTCACTGGTATCCTCCTCAGAATGAATCATACGGCCTATTTTTGTATCATCAGCAAATTTACTCATGTCACTTGCAATTCCTTCATCAAGGTCATTTATGTAAATTATGAACAACAATGGGCCTAAAACTGATCCTTGTGGAACGCCACTAGTGACTAATCCCCATTCAGATTTGACCCCATTAATGGAAACTCTCTGCTTTCTATTGGTAAGCCATGCCTCTATCCATGCTAGAACTTTACCTCCTATACCATGAGCTGCCACCTTTCTTAAGAGTCTCTTGTGAGGTACTCTATCGAAGGCCTTACTGAAATCCAAGTAAACTATATCATATTCTTTATCACTGTCTACTGCCTCAAATGTTTTATTGAAAAACGTCAGTAAATTTGTTTATTACAGCTTTATACATCGTTCATAAGGCCTCACCTAGATTACGGAGCTCAGTTCTGGTCTCCATATTACAAAATGGATATTAATTTGTTAGAAAACATTCAGTGTAGAATGACTAAATTAATACATAGCATTAGAAATCTTCCATATGAAGAAAAATTGAAGACCCTAAAATTACATTCACTTGTAAGACGAAGAATGAGGGGAGACATAATCGAGGTATACAAGTGGAAAATGGGTATTAACAAAGGGGATATAAATAAGGTCTTGAGAATATCTCTCCAAGAGAGAACCCGCAATAATGGATTTAAATTAGATAAGTTTAGATTTAGAAAGGATATAGGAAAGTATTGGTTTGGAAATTGGGTAGTTGATTAGTGGAACAGTCTGCCTAGTAGGGTTATTGATGCTACGACCTTGGGTTGTTTCAAATTTAGTTTGGATAAATTCATGAGTGAGAGGGGATGGATTTGAGTGGGAATTGCACATGAGTAAATAGAATTATCAAAGCTTATTTCTTGGGTAGCATTGAAGATTAGGTTGAACAAATATTCTGTTAGTGGGATGGAATGTGAAGGACCTTAAAAAAAGAGCATATATCATTCTCCTTGTCAGTAAGATGCCCAGAGTTATTTATAAGAACCTGCGTAGTATAGGCCAACAGGCCAGCTGCAGTGTTGTCAAGGGCAATTGGTGTCAATTTCTGGCTGGACAAATACTGTAAGGAAAATGCAGTAACTTTCATTGACAACTGGGACAACTGCAACTGCAGTGGAGGGAGCTGTTAGGGCATTAAACTAGAAAAAGTTAGTGGTTTTGGTTATGGGGGAAAAACAGTGAAGTCCCAGTGTAGTAATGTTATAAATTCTAGGAAACTAGTAATAGGCAGACAAGGACAGTAATAGGTATAGTGGAAAAACAGAAATGAACAAGAAGGGTAAATAGAAAGGATAGTCTTTATATGTATATTACACCATTAGTCGTAGTGCTAGGAATAAGATGGACGAGTTGAGATTAGTTACAAGTACGGGTAATATTGATGTTTTTGCAATAACTGAGACATGGTTTAATATGAAAAATCGGGACTTGCCTGCCGAATGTCACATTCAGGGTTTTAAATTGTTCCAAGTAGAGAGAAGTATCGGAAGGGCGGTGGGGGGCACTCTATGTCCGTGATCATTTAAATTGTTGTATAAAGTCTGAAATAACACATACAGAGTCTTTCTGGATAGAATTTTCAGAGGGGTGTGAAAAATTGATTTTAGGCGTGATTTACCATCCTCCAAACTTAGATGGAAATAAATGGTATAAAATACCGACACAATGGAAAAATAAACACATAAGCAGTATAATGTGATCCTTTATTGACAACGTTTCGCCCACGCAGTGCTTTATCGAGTCACAGACAGATCTACCTGGAAAATGAGCAACATGGAGATATATATGGGGTACAGTCAGGTGGAGAATGCTGGGTCAGGTGGAGAAAGCTGCATGTGAGTCTTAAAAGTAGTGTGATAGTTAAAAACACTGTGTGACTTAAGGACCTGCAGTGTACCATTCTTGAGTTCTAGGTGGGATAGCGTTGAAGAAGTTTCTTGGCAATAGGTTCAGCTATGTTGTAGAAGCCGTTGTTCTGGTTGAAGTTGTTGGATATACAGATGAGTGATGATTCTAAGATTCTTCGGTATTGCGTGTTGTCTTCTCTGTTGATGAGTCTTGCGTTTCTGTAGTTGATTAAATGGTTGTGTAAATTTCGGTGTTGAACACAGGCATTTCTTGAGTCGTCAGATCTGCCTGCGTACTGGTGTTCTGAAATGTGGGTTTGGAGGTCTCTGGATGTTTTGCCGACGTATAATTTGCTGCAGCCATTACAAGGAGAAGATCGTGTTGATTGGTAGGTTTCGATAGACATTAAAACGAAGTTCATTGTCAGCTTTGCAGAAGAACATCAAGGAAAGGAAGAGTGTTGTTGACTTCTTCTTCTAGTGTAAACTGGATTGATGGCTCGACCTGGTTGAGTTTGTGTTGGAGAGCTTGAACGTTGAAGCGTCTGGGAGTTATGATGAGAATGTCGTCAACATAATGGAGCCAGGTGACAGAAGAGAATAATAGTGGAAAATCGCTCGGCTTCCAAATGTTCCATATATGGTTCGCAAGGACGGCACTAAGTGGCGATCCCATGGGTAGTCCAAAAGTTTGCTGAAAGAGTTGGTTTTCGAAAGAGAAACATGTAAAGCCCAAAATAGTTCAACAAGGTCGATGAAATCGCTGGCTGGAAGAGGAAGATCAAGCGAGTCGTCAATTTTCCTGCGCAAGAGATCGATAGCTTGTGTAGTAGGTACTTTGGTGAATAGGGATGTTACATCAAGGCTGGAGAGTTTCTTGTTTCTGATGTTGATGTTGCGAATGCGATTGAGAAGGTCACCAGAGTGTTTCAGATGTGCTGGACTGATGGTGCCCAAAAGTTTGGAGAGGTGTTTAGCGAGAATTCCTGAGATTTGGTGGGGAGCACTGCCTATTCCCTAGGATATGGGCCTCAATGGGATACCTGGTTTGTGAGTTTTTGGCAGACCGTAAATTCTGGCAGGTCTGGGGTTACTGGGAATGGTGTGTAGAAGTTTCTTTCCTAGTTCTGATTCCCTCAGAATGCTGAGAAGAGATACATAGTCCTTCCCACCAACCCCATTTCCAAACACGTTTCCAACATTTTTTCTAAGACCTCATTCCGAGTATCCACCTCCACATCCACCACCATCAAGGACATTACCAGTAACTGTAGAAACTTGTTTTGGGACTGCCTCCTTGTAAGCTGCACTTAGAGCAAGCACTGTCTACACCGACACTCTGAGACACTTCTCTCAGACTTACAAGTGGCTATGGGACAAGTGGTAATTAGTGTACTGCCTGCACCTCAGAGTTCCCTGGATTCAAAGGATACCCCTTAAGCAATATATGCAGTAAGTAACACTAGCTTCTAGACTAATACTTAAGGGGGATTGCCCACAATTATTACCTTATAGTGGGCCTTCACCCGCTTATAACCCACAGCTCAAATAACCCCACCTTACTCCGAATATCGCCGGCCAGCTATACTAAGAGAAATGCAGAGTATATTATCTTACTGCGGGGGCCTGGGCCAGAGACGAGTCCACAGTACGTCGGGAAGCCTCTGTGATTCTTGGTTCCCAGGAAAGTATTTTGAAGACACGTAGGGGACCGAGCTCTTTTGCTCTTAGTACCCTGTTAACACCACGGTGTCCAAGTCAAGAAGGAGGACTAGCGCTCTCTCCGCTTAGATTCAAGTGTGGAGCTGCTAGTTCTCGTTAGCTAACATAATCTAATGTTCCTATTTAAGGCTTATTTCTACCTATGTTAGGGTGCTAGAGCTACAATATTAATATCTAACGTTGCCTCAATAATCCTAATATTAGTTTCTAACTGTACAAACTTGCCTAGGTGTTCCTAGGTGAATAAATCTATCAATTAAAATGTACATAATAGTTACCTCTGTCAACTCGAATGTGTTTATGTTTTGGTTGGGTGTGTTGGTTCCTAAACACCGAGGGCCGTTCCATGGTATGTTTAAGGCTCCTTACGGCTCACTTACCCTGTGGAACTTGTGTGTCCCAAAAAGTTTCCACATCCTCCCGCCGGCAAAGGTAGACGTTAAGTCTACATCAAGTTCACCTTCCGGGAGCCTTTACGGCAGGCCCTGGACACGAGTGCCGTCCGGTCACTCTCGTCGAGCAGAATCTGGTCTAATTCCAACTGTCTAAACTTGTGGGTTCCAGTGATCTTAACACCCTTCCCTTTAACTTTAATGTCTTTCACACATCTAGCCTTGTCTGAGCAGCTTCGTACTTTCCCACCCAGTGGCCCATATACCCTGGTAGCCCTTCCCACTGATACGAGGTTTCCTGGGTTTAAGGACAATCTATCTCCCTCTTTAGGTACCCCATAAAAGCGTCTCCCCAAGGTGGCTAAGTGTTTGTCACTTCCTACTTGGTTTGGCTTACCTGGCGGTTCGTTGTGTACACTAACATTCATTATCACTACTCCCTCAGCTATCATGGTGTGAGCTTCCCCCCTCTCTGGCGTTGCAGGGAACTCATGAGGAATTCTGCCACCGATGATATATCCTACTGGGGATCTGTATAAACCAATTCCTTCCTTAACAGTCCGTCGTGAAGACAGGAAGTCATCTAGATAGTTGGCTCCCACCAGGATACCTACATTTCTGACTGTGTCAGTGGTAATGTCCTGGTCTGCCAGCTTCACACCAAGGTCTTTCAATCGCTTGGTTACTGCTGCAAGACCTCTGGTCGTAATAGCCGCAGGTAACGTCTTTACTACCAAAGCTGTAATATTTCTGTGATGTCCACCCAATTTAATAGTGACATCCACAACATCATAAGACTTGGGTGGGCCCTGACTTATAGCACCTCCCAATGTCGCATTAACTTTGTCGGTGGCCTTCAACTTTAACTTGGCCACCAACTTCTCTGTTATCATGGACACTTGTGCCCCCGAGTCGAAGAATAATCGGGTTGTTTCGGATCTGTTCCCGCTCACAACCCCTGCCATGACTGTAGGTAGGGCAGCAACTCTGTGCTTCTCACTCAGATTAGAGACTTTGCCCACACTAATCACTCTGGCTACCACTTCAGGCTCGGGCTCGCTTTCTATCTCTACTGGAGAAACATCCCTACTAGCCTGGGGTTCCCTTAAATTATTGTGACATAGTGCAGTATGGTGCTTACCTTTCCGGCAGTTATAGCACTCTGAAAGAAGTGACTGGCAATCTTTTGTCTCATGTCCCCCCACAACATCTTAAGCATAGCTTCAACTCCTTTAGTCTCTGCCGCCTACTGCTCAGTGTTGCATACCGAGAGCAACTCGCGCTAGTGTATTCGCCTTCGCAGAACACGCATATTCTGGTACGAATGTCTCTGAGGGTCTGCTTAGAGGTCCTTGTCTTAGACACTTCTTTGCTATAGTACACCCCAACGTTAGTGTTATGAGCTTTAAATTGATCTTATCCCTTAGCTTTTCTTATACCCTTTTTAACGTCCCTCTTAATGTCAGTATAGAAAAAGTTAGTGGTATGGGTTATCGGGGAAAAACAGTGAAGTCCCAGTATAGTATTGTTATAAATTCTAGGGAAGTAGTAATAGGCAGAATAAGGTGGATATTGGACAGCCAGTGGCACTAGGTGACAAGGACAGTAATAGGTATAGTGGAAAAACAGAAATGAGCAGGAAGGGTAAAGAGAAAGGAGGGTCTTTAAATGTATATTACACCAATAGTCGTAGTGCTAGGAATAAGATGGATGAGTTGAGATTAGTTGCAAGTACGGGTAATATTGATGTTTTTGCAATAACTGAGACATGATTTAATATGAAAAATCAGGACTTCCCTGCCGAATGTCACATTCAGGGTTTTAAATTGTTCCAAGTAGAAAGTAGTATCGGGAAGGGGGGTGGAGTGGCACTCTATGTCCGTGATCATTTAAATTGTTGCATAAAAACGAGTATAAAGTCTGAAATAACACATACAGAGTCTGGATAAATTTTTCAGAGGGGTTTGAAAAATTGATTTTAGGCGTGATTTACCGTCCTCCAAACTTAGATAGGGAACAAGGGAGACTACTTTGGGAGGAAATTGTTAAGGCCACAAGGCATGATAACGTAGTAATTCTAGTGGACTTTAACTTTAGTCAGATTGATTGGAATTTCTTGACAGGGAATTTAGAATCTAACGACTTTTTAGAAGTAGTTCAGGATTGCTTTTTGAACCAGTTTGTGAGAGAACCTACAAGGGGAAATAATCTACTTGACTTGGTTCTGGCAAGCAAGGAAACCCTTGTTAATAATTGTGAAATTACAGAGGAACTCAGCTCAAGCGACCACAAGTCAATTAATTACCTTTAGCATTGAATGGATGTATGATAGTAGGGATAATTCAGTAACGGTCCCAGATTTTCGCTTAGCAGATTATAATGGACTTAGAGAACACATATCAACTGTGGTCTAGGGTAGCGAAGAGAGGTATCAATATGACAGTTTTCTTAACACTATACAAGCTGCCCAAAAAACATTTATCCCATATAAAGAAATTAGATGAAGTAGAAATGACTGAAAATGGATGAATAATAGGCTCAAATATCTTTTAGGGCAGAAGAAGGGAATTTATAGGCGCATAAAAGAGGTTAGGGTCATCTTATAAATCAGTATACCGACATTAAAAGAGACGTTAAAAAGGGGATAAGAAAAGCTAAATGGGACTATGAAATTAAAGTTGCTAGGGATTCAAAAACTAACCCAAAAAGTTTTTTCCAGGTTTATAGAACAAAAGTTAGGGATAAGATAGGTCCCCTTAAAAATAACTCTGGGCATCTTACTGACAAGGAGAATGATATGTGTTCTATTTTTAATAATTATTTTCTCTCGGTTTTCACACAGGAAGATATTAATAATATCCCAGAATTTAATTTTTACAGAGGCACAGAAGAAGATAAATTATGTAATATCACAGTCACTAGTGAAATAGTTATGAAACAACTAGACCAACTGAAACAAAATAAATCACCAGGTCCTGATGAGCTTTTTGCAAGGGTTCTTAAGGAATGCAAAATGAAACTCTGTGAACATAAGAACATAAGAAAGGAGGAACACTGCAGCAGGCCTGTTGGCCCATTCTAAGCAGGTCCTTCACAATCCGTCCCACTAACAGAACACTTGCTCAATCCAATTTTCAATGCTACCCAAGAAATAAGCTTTGACAATTCTATTTACTCATGTGCGAGTCCCACTCGAATCCAACCCCTCTCACTCATGAATTTATCCAACCTAAATTTGAAACTACCCAAGGTCCTAGCTTCAATAACCCTACTAGGCAGACTGTTCCACTCATCAACTACCCTATTTCCAAACCAATACTTTCCTATATTCTTTCTAAATCTAAACTTATCTAACTTGAATTCATTATTGTGGGTTCTCTCTTGGAGAGATATCATCATGACCTTATTTATATCCTCTTTGTTAATACCCATTTTCCACTTGTATACCTCGATCATGTCTCCCCTCATTCTACGTCTTACAAGTGAATGTAATTTTATGGTCTTCAATCTTTCTTCGTAAGGAAGATTTCTAATGCTATGTATTAATTTAGTCATTCTACGCTGAATGTTTTCTAATGAATTTATGTCCATTCTGTAATATGGAGACCAAAACTGAGCTGCGTAATATATGTGAGGCCTTACTAATGACGAATATGAACCAATATCTAACATTTTTAATTTAATAATACTGGTAGAATTACCGACAATATGTTAAGTCAGGTGAGGTGAAGCAGCAGGAGGCGGGGTCATAGTGGTACTATCCTGTCTGACACAGCAACATCTTGGGATCTTAATACAAACGATTTCTTCAACACTTGTCCAACCTTTGGACGAAGACCTACTTCGAGTAGTGGATAGTACCACTATGACCCCGCCTCCTGCTGCTTCACCTCACCTGACTACGGTATATAAGCCACCTCTACGGATATATACGTTACTTTCTACAAGATTGATGGACTGAACACATCGACTCCAGGCCGAGGGACTGATTACCTCATACTCCTCCTCTCCTTACAACTTTCTACTTTGTATTGGACTGATGAAGCCACTGTGTGGCGAAACGTTTCCTCAATAAAGATACCCAAGTGTTGCATATGTGTCTAATTTATAACTTGTCGGTTCTCTGAACCATTCATTTACACGATAGGTAGGATAATCGATTCAGACGTAGATGTCACGGAACTTCAGGGGGATTTAGACAAACTCAATTCTTGGTCAGAAAATGGCAGATGCAGTTCAATGTAGATAAATGCAAAGTTCTAAAGCTCGGGAATGTTCATAACCCTAGCACTTACCAGCTTAATAATGTTGAACTCAACCGTACAGAATGCGAAAAAGATTTGGGGGTTATGGTAAGCAGCAACCTTAAACCAAGTCAGCATTGCCTAAGCGTAAGAAATAAAGCAAATAGATTACTGGGATTTATATCAAGAAGTGTAAGCAACAGAAGTCCAGCGGTTATATTTCAGCTTTATACATCATTAGTAAGGCCTCACCTGGATTACGCAGCTCAGTTCTGGTCTCAATTTTACAGAATGGATATAAATTCGTTAGAAAACATTCAGCGACGAATGACAAAGTGAATTCATAGCATTAGAAATCTTCCGTATGAAGAAAGATTGAAGACATAAGAACATAAGAACATAAGAAAGGAGGAACACTGCAGCAGGCCTGTTGGCCCATTCTAGGCAGGTCCTTCACATTCCATCCCACTAACAGAATATTTGTTCAACCTAATTTTCAATGCTACCCAAGAAATAAGCTTTGATAATTTTATTTACTCATGTGCAATTCCCACTCAAATCCAACCCCTTTCACTCATGAATTTATCCAACCTAAATTTAAAACTACCCAAGGTCCTTGCTTCAATAACCCTACTAGGCAGACTGTTCCACTCATCAACTACCCTATTTCCAAACAATACTTTCCTATATCCTTTCTAAATCTAAACTTATCTAACTTGAATCCATTATTGCGGGTTCTCTCTTGGAGAGATACCCTCAAGACCTTATTTATATCCCCTTTGTTAATACCCATTTTCCACTTGTATACCTCGATCATGTCTCTCCTCATTCTACGTCTTACAAGTGAATGTAATTTAAGGGTCTTCAATCTTTCTTCGTAAGGAAGATTTCTAATGCTATGTATTAATTTAGTCATTCTACGCTGAATGTTTTCTAACGAATTTATGTCCATTCTGTAATATGGAGACCAGAACTGAGCTGCGTAATCTAGGTGAGGCCTTACTAATGATGTATAAAGCTGTAATATAACCTCTGGACTTCTGTTGCTAACACTTCTTGATATAAATCCCAGTAATCTATTTGCCTTATTACGTACGCTTAGGCCTTGCTGTCTTGGTTTAAGGTTGCTGCTTACCATCACCCCCAAGTCCTTCTCGCAATCTGTATGGCTAAGTTCTACGTTATTTAACTTATAAGTGCTTGGGTTATGGACACTCCCGAGCTTTAGAACTTTGCATTTATCTACATTGAACTGCATCTGCCATTTTTCTGACCAGGAATTGAGTTTGTCTAAATCCTCCTGTAGTTCACTGACATCTACGTCTGAATCGATTATCCTACCTATCTTCGTGTCATCAGCGAATTTGCTCATATCACTAGAAATTCCCTCGTCAAGGTCATTTATATATATTATAAACAACAACGGGCCCAAAACCGATCCCTGTGGAACGCCACTTGTTACAGATCCCCACTCCGATTTAACCCCATTTATGCACACCCTCTGCTTCCTATTGGTGAGCCATGACTCGATCCATGACAACACTTTTCCCCTAATGCCATGAGCAGCCACTTTCTTTAACAGTCTCTGATGTGGTACTCTATCAAAAGCCTTACTAAAATCCAAATAAACAATATCGAATTCTTTATCATTATCAACTGCCTCAAAAGCCCCACTGAAAAAAGTTAACAAATTAGTTAGGCAGGAACGACCCCTGGTGAATCCATGCTGAGTATCATTAATCAAATTATGCCTATCGAGATGGCTTCTTATGTTATCAGCTATAATCGACTCTAGTAATTTGCCTACAATTGATGTTAGACTTATTGGGCGGTAATTTGATGGTAACGACTTGTCCCCTGCTTTAAAAATAGGAATTACATTAGCCATCTTCCACGTATCCGGCACTACACCTGTTTGAAGAGATAGGTTAAAAATGTTAGTTAAGGGTTCACAGAGTTCTATTTTGCATTCCTTAAGAACCCTTGAAAAAAGCTCATCAGGGCCTGGCGATTTATTTTGCTTCAAACGGTCTATCTGTTTGATAACCTTTTCGCTAGTGACTGTGATACTACATAATTTATCTTCTTCAGGCCCACTAAAATACCTAATTCTTGGGATATTATTAGTGTCTTCCTGAGTGAAAACCGAGAGAAAATAATTATTAAAAATAGAGCACATTTCATTCTCTTTGTCAGTAAGATACCCATAATTATTTTTAAGGGGACCTATCTTATCTCTAACTTTTGTTCTATACACCTGAAAAAACTTTTGGGTTAGTTTTCGAATCCCTAGCAACTTTAATTTCGTAGTCCCGTTTAGCTTTTCTTATCCCCTTTTTAACGTCCCTCTTAATGTCAATATACTGACTCATAAGATGACCCTCACCTCTTTTGATATGCCTATAAATTCCTTTCTTCTGCCCTAAAAGATATTTGAGCCTATTATTCATCCATTTTGGGTCATTTCTATTCGATCTAATTTCTTTATATGGGATAAATGTTATTTGGGCAGCATGTATAGTGTTCAGAAAACTGTCATATTGATAGCTCTCTTCATTACCCCAGTCCACAGATAAGTGTTCTCTAAGTCCATTGTAATCTGCTAAGCGAAAATCTGGGACCGTTACTGAGTTATTCGTACTATGAAACTTCCATTCAATGCCAAAGGTAATTGATTTGTGGTCGCTTGCGCCGAGTTCCTCTGTAATTTCTAAATTATTAACAAGGGTTTCCTTGTTTGCCAGAACTAAGTCAAGCAGGTTATTTCCCCTTGTAGGTTCTGTCACAAACTGTTTCAAAAAACAATCTTGAACTACATCTAAGAAGTCGTTAGATTCTAAATTCCCAGTCAAAAAATTCCAATCAATTTGACTAAAGTTGAAGTCACCCAGAATAACTACGTTATCGTGCATTGTGGCCTTAACAATTTCCTCCCATAGTAGTCTCCCTTGGTCCCTATCTAAGTTTGGGGGACGGTATATCACACCTAAAATCAATTTTTCATGCCCCTCTGAAAATTCTATCCAGACAGACTCTGTATGTGTTATTTCAGACTTTATTCCCTTTTTTATGCAACAGTTCAAGCGATCTCGGACATACAGTGCCACTCCACCCCCCCTTCCCGAAACTTCTGTCTACTTGGAACAATTTAAAACCCTGTATATGACATTCAGCAGGCATGTCCCTATTTTTCGTATTGAACCACGTTTCAGTTATGGCAAATTTTGACAATTCTACCCACTCATGCGCGAGTCCCACTCAAATCCAACCCCTCTCACTCATGAATTTATCCAACCTAAATTTGAAACTACCCAAGGTCCTAGCTTCAATAACTCTACTAGGCAGACTGTTCCACTCATCAACTACCCTATTTCCAAACCAATACTTTCCTATATCCTTTCTAAATCTAAACTTATCTAACTTGAATCCATTATTGCGGGTTCTCTCTTGGAGAGATACCCTCAAGACCTTATTTATTTCCCCTTTGTTAATACCCATTTTCCACTTGTATACCTCGATCATGTCTCCCCTCATTCTACGTCTTACAAGTGAATGTAATTTAAGGGTCCTTAATCTTTCTTCGTAAGGAAGATTTCTAATGCTATGTATTAATTTAGTCATTCTACGCTGAATGTTTTCTAACGAATTTATGTCAATTCTGTAATATGGAGACCAAAACTGAGCTGCGTAATCTAGGTGAGGCCTTACTAATGATGTATAAAGCTGTAAAATAACCTCTGGACTTCTGTTGCTAACACTTCTTGATATAAATCCATGTAATCTATTTGCCTTATTACGTACGCTTAGGCATTGCTGTCTTGGTTTAAGGTTGCTGCTTACCATCACGCCCAAGTCCTTCTCGCACTTTTAAGATGAAGAATGAGGGGAGACATGATCGAGGTATATAAGTGGAAGATAGGTATTAATAAGGGGGATATAAATAAGGTCTTGAGGATATCTCTCCAAGAGAGAACCCGCAATAATGGATTCAAATTGGATAAGTTTAGATTTAGAAGGGATATAGGAAAATATTGGTTTGGAAATAGGGTAGTTGATGAGTGGAACAGTCTGCCTAGTAGGGGTATTGAAGCTAGGACCTTGGGTAGTTTCAAATTTAGGTTGGATAAATTCATGAGTGAGAGGGGTTGGATTTGAGTGGGACTCGCACATGAGTAAATACCTCCAAATGAAGGCGGAATTAACGGAAGCTAGAAGAGAGATTCAACGTTTGAAGGGTATATGCAAGGATTATCCCCGGAACAATGTCGCCGATGATCAGACCAACGAATGGATGCTAGTCGAATCTGAAGGGACGAAGCTGAAGTTGAAGAAGGTCCAGGAGACTGCTGTGAAAACCAGCAACTCTTTCTCCTTGTTATCAGACGAATGTGAAGACATCCCAGCGAAGACCATCTCTACAAAGACCGTCGAGAACGTCATGCACACCGCCAGTCGAGGTAAGAACATTGTTTTAGTTGGGGATAGTCAGATTAAGTTTATGGATAGGGAATTTTGTCTTAAGGATAGGAATAGGAGGCAGAGGGTGTGTTATCCTGGGGCTGGGATGAAGGATATTGTTAGCCGTCTGGACGACATCATGAGAGGTAATGGGAGCAATCCTATTATCTGTCTCAGTGCTGGAGGCAACGATGTTGGCAGACGTAGGAGTGAGGAGCTGATTAGCAGCTATAGGTCAGCAATAGACAGAATTAGGAAGAAGGGTGGGAACCCTGTCATATGTGGTATTTTGCCAAGGAGAGGAGTTGGAAATGAATGGTTGTCCAGGGCAATTGGTGTCAATTGCTGGCTGGACAAATACTGTAAGGAAAATGCAGTAACATTCATTGACAACTGGGACCTCTTCTATGGCAGAAATGACATGTATGCCAGGGATGGGGTTCACTTATCTAGGTCTGGGGTGGGGGCACTGGCAACTGCAGTGGAGGGAGCTGTTAGGGCTTTAAACTAGAAAAAGTTAGTGGTATGGGTTATGGGGGGAAAACAGTGAAGTCCCAGTGTAGTAATGTTATAAATTCTAGGGAACTAGTAATAGGCAGAATAAGGTGGATATTGGAAAGCCAGTGGCACTAGGTGACAAGGACAGTAATAGGTATAAGGGAAAAACAGAAATGAGCAGGAAGGGTAAAGAGAAAGGAGGGTCTTTAAGTGTATATTTCACCAATAGTCGTAGTGCTAGGAATAAGATGGACGAGTTGAGAGTAGTTGCAAGTACAGGTAATATTGATGTTTTTTCAATAACTGAAACATGGTTTAATATGAAAAATCGGGACTTGCCTGCCGAATGTCACATTCAGGGTTTTAAATTGTTCCAAGTAGACAGAAGTATCGGGAAGGGGGTGGGTGGCACTCTATGTCCGTGATCATTTAAATTGTTGTATAAAAATGGGTATAAAGTCTGAATTAACACATACAGAGTCTGTCTGGATAGAATTTTCAGAGGGGCATGAAAAATTGATTTTAGGTGTGATATACCGTCCCCAAACTTAGATAGGGACCAAGGAGACTACTATGGGAGGAAATTGTTAAGGCCACAATGCACGATAACGTAGTTATTCTGGGTGACTTCAACTTTAGTCAAATTGATTGGAATTTTTGACTGGGAATTTTGAATCTAACGATTTCTTAGAAGTAGTTCAAGATTGTTTTTGAAGCAGTTTGTGACAGAACCTACAAGGGAAATAATCTGCTTGACTTAGTTCTGGCAAACAAGGAAACCCTTGTTAATAATTTAGAAATTACAGAGGAACTCGGCGCAAGCGACCACAAATCAATTACCTTTGGCATTGAATGGAAGTTTCATAGTAGGAATAACTCAGTCACGGTCCCAGATTTTCGCTTAGCAGATTACAATGGACTTAGAGAACACTTATCATCTGTGGACTGGGGTAATGAAGAGAGCTATCAATATGACAGTTTTCTGAACACTATACATGCTGCCCAAAGAACATTTATCCCATATAAAGAAATTAGATCGAATAGAAATGACCCAAAATGGATGAATAATAGGCTCAAATATCTTTTAGGGCAGAAGAAAGGAATTTATAGGCGTATCAAAAGAGGTGAGGGTCATCTTACGAATCAGTATATTGACATTAAGAGGGACGTTAAAAAGGGGATAAGAAAAGCTAAGCGGGACTACGAAATTAAAGTTGCTAGGGATTCGAAAACTAACCCAAAAGTTTTTCCAGGTGTATAGAACAAAAGTTAGAGATAAGATAGGTCCCCTTAAAAATAATTATGGGTATCTTACTGACAAAGAGAATGAAATGTGCTCTATTTTTAATAATTATTTTCTCTCGGTTTTCACTCAGGAAGACACTAATAATATCCCAAGAATTAGGTATTTTAGTGGGCCTGAAGAAGATAAATTATGTAGTATCACAGTCACTAGCGAAATGGTTATCAAACAGATAGACCGTTTGAAGCAAAATAAATCGCCAGGCCCTGATGAGCTTTTTCAAGGGTTCTTAAGGAATGCAAAATTGAACTCTGTGAACCCTTAACTAACATTTTTAACCTATCTCTTCAAACAGGTGTAGTGTCTGATACGTGGAAGATGGCTAATGTAATTCCTATTTTTAAAGCAGGGGACAAGTCGTTACCATCAAATTACCGCCCAATAAGTCTAACTTCAATTGTAGGCAAATTATTAGAGTCGATTATAGCTGATAACATAAGAAGCCATCTCGATAGGCATAATTTGATTAATGATACTCAACATGGATTCACCAGGGCCGTTCCTGCCTAACTAATTTATTAACTTTTTTCAGTAAGGCTTTTGAGGCAGTTGATCATGATAAAGAATTCGATATTGTTTATTTGGATTTTAGTAAGGCTTTTGATAGAGTACCACATCAGAGACTGTTAAAGAAAGTGGCTGCTCACGGCATTGGAGGAAAAGTGTTTTCATGGATCGAGTCATGGCTCACCAATAGGAAGCAGAGGGTGTGCATTAATGGGGTTAAATCTGAGTGGGGATCTGTAACAAGTGGCGTTCCACAGGGATCGGTTTTAGGCCCGTTGTTGTTTATAATATATATAAATGACCTTGACGAGGGAATTACTAGTGATATGAGCAAATTCGCTGATGACACGAAGATAGGTAGGATAATCGATTCAGACGTAGATGTCACGGAACTTCAGGAGGATTTAGACAAACTCAATTCCTGGTCAGAAAAGTGGCAGATGCAGTTCAATGTAGATAAATGCAAGGTTCTGAAGCTCGGGAGTGTCCATAACCCAAGCACTTATAAGTTAAATAACGTAGAACTTAGCCATACAGATTGCGAGAAGGACTTGGGGGTGATGGTAAGCAGCAACCTTAAACCAAGACAGCAATGCCTAAGCGTACGTAATAAGGCAAATAGATTACTGGGATTTATATCAAGAAGTGTTAGCAACAGAAGTCCAGAGGTTATATTACAGCTTTATACATCATTAGTAAGGCCTCACCTAGATTACGCAGCTCAGTTTTGGTCTCCATATTACAGAATGGACATAAATTCGTTAGAAAACATTCAGCGAAGAATGACTAAATTAATACATAGCATTAGAAATCTTCCTTACGAAGAAAGATTGAAGACCCTAAAATTACATTCACTTGTAAGACGTAGAATGAGGGGAGACATGATCGAGGTATACAAGTGGAAAATGGGTATTAACAAAGGGGATATAAATAAGGTCTTGAGGATATCTCTCCAAGAGAGAACCCGCAATAATGGATTCAAGTTAGATAAGTTTAGATTTAGAAAGGATATAGGAAAGTATTGGTTTGGAAATAGGGTAGTTGATGAGTGGAACAGTCTGCCTAGTAGGGTTATTGAAGCTAGGACCTTGGGTAGTTTCAAATTTAGGTTGGATAAATTCATGAGTGAGAGGGGTTGGATTTGAGTGGGACTCGCGCATGAGTGGGTAGAATTGTCAAAGCTTATTTCTTGGGTAGCATTGAAAATTTGGTTGAGCAAATATTCTGTTAGTGGGACGGATTGTGAAGGACCTGCCTAGTATGGGCCAACAGGCCTGCTGCAGTGCTCCTCCTTTCTTATGTTCTTATGTTCAATTATCAAAGCTTATTTCTTGGGTAGCATTGAAAATTGGGTTGAGCAAATATTCTGTTAGTGGGACGGATTGTGTAGGACTTGCCTAGTATGGGCCAACAGGCCTGCTGCAGTGTTCCTCCTTTCTTATGTTCTTATGTATCACTAGTGATGTATAGAACTGTAAAATAACTTTTGGACTTCTGTTGCTTTTACTTCTTGAAATAAATCCTAGTAATCTGTTAGCCTTATTGCTTACACTTAGACACTGTTGTCTTGGCTTTAGATTTCTGCTTACCATGACTCCCAAGTCTTTTTCACATTCTGTATGATCAAGCTCTACTTAACCTAGTTTATAAATTCGAGAGATATTTTTATTGCCAAGGACTAGTAATTTACACTAGTCTTCATTGAACTTCATCTGCCACTTTTCAGACCAAAACATTTGTCCAAATCCTCCTGGAGTTCACTGGTGTCCTCCTCAGAATGAATTATATGGCCTATTTTTGTATCATCAGCAAATTTACTCATGTCACTTGTAATTCCTTCATCTTTGGATACCCTCTCGACATGGACCAATCCCATTTGACTCTAAGCGAGCATATCATCAAGCCCAAAAAAAATTAAGGAAAATCCCAAATTATTGCCAGTTGGGTTGGCCCTGTGCCCCTCCCCCAAAATATCTGGGTGCATGGTCTACGTTTCCTACTCATCGACGTGTACCTACCCCCTCAACGTAGGTGTTATAAATGCCAGCACTATGGCCATGTGGCAGTAGCCTGTGGAATACTACATTCTTGGTGTGGTAAGTGTGCTGGGAAACATTCCACTAGAGAATGCACAGTAGGCTTTGACAGCCAAAAATATAAGTGTATTAACTGTAAAGAAGAATGGGTTACAGTTTCCCATAAGGACTGCAGTCGGAACCCAGACAACCTTCGACGTAAAAATGACAACAGTCCTTTAATGCCATTTGAGGACGAGGCCATCCAGTCTACCATAACCAGATCTGAGACTGAACCTCTGCAAAGTGTGAACGAGTCCAACCTCCCCGCAAATGATTCTGGTGATACCAGAGTGCCATCACACACACCAATTGTGGAGGAGCTAGCCAACCCTGCTAGCACATGTGGAACTACTGATAGTTCACCACCCATACCTATGCCTCCACATGAATTTTGGGATAAATATGTCACACATCTCCAACAGTCAGACGGACGCTACACATGTAACCCCCCTGGAAGCTGGAGATAAGTCAGATGCACAGGACCCACCCGCAATGAATGATGAGGTAGTCATGTCACAGGCACCAACAAAGAACACTGATTTAACCAAGGTACCTGTTAAGGTTATAGGTGTTACAGAAAGAACCAATTCAGAAGAGCCTTCCTCTGGAGAGGCATTTGATTCGCCTGACCTTCCTCAAATTATAACAAACTTGCAGGAAAAAATTGAGCATCTTGAACAGATGCTGACAAGTTTAATAAATATATGTAGTGCGTTGATGAAGTCAAAAGTGCATCAACAATCTCCGTTCAATTTCAAGCCATTTGTAAGAAAGAAGCCCATGACTCTTGGCTTCAAAACTTGCCTTGGAACTGGCTGCCAAAATGCCGAAAAATGCTTAAAGATAAAGGTTCTGAAGATAAACATACAAACTATGCTATTTGTTCTTAAGTGTCTGCACACTGTAGGCAAAGCATAAGTCTTACCATCTTATGAACAAGAGATTGTAATAACTCACTACAATGGATAGATTACATTTTTTTTTCATGGAACATTGCTTCTATTAGGAAGCGGTTGCCTGACTTACATCATATTAGTGCAACCAAGAATATTGATGTCATCTGTTTGTAGGAATGTAGACTGAAAGAAGGAGAACCTCCACCATAGTTGTCTGGATATGCAGCTTATAACTTAAGGTCAACCAACTGTTGTGTGATGTATGTCAGAAAGAACTTGCCACATTCACTCCTTACCCTGCAGAGTCGAGTAAACATGCAGTACCATGGTGTCAGAGTATACGCAGGCGATTTTTCCATAAACATTTTTAATCTTTATGCCCCAGCAAACCAGCTTCGACCTGATGCTTTACCAGATCGCATCAATAGTGAACCTACCCTCATACTTGGAGACTTAATGCCAGACATAAGAATATTGGTGGGTCTATAACAAACACCAATGGAACTAAACTAGTGTAATTTCTAAATGAACATGATAATGTTCGTATTGTAGGCACTACTGAGCCCACTCACATATATGGAGGCATACTAGATCTGTGCCTTTGATTTAATACATCATATACGATGCATGACTCTGTCATAGTTGATGATCTTCTATCTGATCACTTCCCAAGACTCACAACTGTCAATCTTGATTATATCTCAAGCAACCAATAAGCTAAATACATAAGGAGAAAACTTAATCTCAACCCAGAACCCAGAGATAACTTTATTAACCACTTGGATCAATGGTATAAGGATTACGAGCCCACTGGCACACAAAAAATCAATGATGATCTAGTTACCACTATTGAGACTGTACTCACAGATCAAGTGGGCAGGAAAAGAAAACAAACCTTCCACTAGAAATGACAATAAAAACCAATGTAAATATTATAATGACCTACAGATACGCAATCTAACACATGAGCTAGGAGGATTTGTAAAGTATACCGTGAGTGTAGAACCCCAGACCTTCTCAGAACGTTCCAAGCTGCACTAACAAATGCAAGAAATAGAAAGCAAGAACTTAGGCAACAGGAATGGGAACAATTCGCAAGTGGATTAAATAGGTCTACCCCTTTAAGTCTGGCATGGAAAGGTATAAATAAAATAACCAGGAAAAAGACTGGCAATGTTGCTCATCCCTTTCCACTTGAAAAAGCAAATGACCTCTTAAATGAGTGGTCCAAAATCTCCAGGCATGAAAACCTGCCATCTCATATTAGAGAAAACTTAGAGAGTGCTTCTGAAGAAATGTTGAAACTGATTAATTTTATGAGCTAAAATATTGATGAGAGTGACTGCCTCTTCACCGAGTATGAATTAGATAATGCATTAACTAAAGGTCGATCAACTGCTCCTGGAGAGGATGGTATAACCTATGATATTCTCAGAACTTTAAGGCACGTGCCTAATAATCCTTTGTTGGCACTGTTACATTGAGGGAGTTCTTCCTACTTCCTGGACCAATAGTCTCATTGTGTCTATCTCTAAGCTCCAACAGCCTGACACATTTAGACCAATCTCCTTAACTAGTTGTCTGTAAAATTTTTGGAAGAATGGTACTTAACATACTGTACTATAGAATCAGACACCAACTCTCCCCTTCCCTCTATGGGTTCATGAAAGGTAAGAGTGTGCAGAATTGTATCTCCACCTTTCTCACCTCACAAACCTCTACTAGTTTTACCACATTTCTTGATCTAAAATCTGCATTTTATATTGGGAACAGAACTGTTATACTACATGAACTAGCCAAAATGAATATTGGTGGTAGCCTACTCTGCTGGATAATAGGATACCTGTCAAACAGAGTATCCTCTGTCCTCTACTAAGGCTTTAGAAGTGAGTCTAAAGAAATGTCCCTAGGTACACCGCAGGGAGGAGTTCTCAATCCCATGCTATTTAATATTCTGTTTAATGCTCTCCTAAATGCTATACCTGCCTCGCCTAAACATATAGGTATAAGCTATGCTGATGACATCATGATCCATACAACAGGGCATAAAAAGATGAGTACCGTTCTTAATAAAGTTCAAGCAATTTGTAATCGACTAGGCCTCGTAATATCTTCCTCTAAAACAAAGATATTAACAAGCAAACGACTTCCCCCACCCATCTATTTGCAGGGTGAAAACATTAGCTATGTTAAAACTTACATCTATATTGGTGTAGATGTGCACTTTAACAAATCCACTATACCACAACTAAATAAAAAATGAAAAGATAGACTAAATGCTCTTAAAGCTGTTGCTGGCTACAACCCCAACTATGGTGCCAATGTGGGAATCGTGATAATGATGTACACAGCCTATTTTAGGTCGTTAATTGATTATGCTGCTCCCATGTTGATATTAGCCAGAGAAAGTTCTCTCTCACCCTTGGAGTTAATGCAAAATGAAGCTCTCAGAATTATTCTTGGCTGTCCCAAATCTACAAAGGTTCTTAATATGATTAAGGAGCTTGATATTACTAGTATCAGTGATAGGATTGTTGAGATTAATACTGTACTTGGTATTAGAATGTTAAGAAATGAACCAGATACTGTCACAATGAATCTTACTAAATGTCTAGAAGTAAATACTCATAGATCTAAATGGATTGTGAAAACATGCAATTACATTAAGTTTTACAACCTGCATGAATTGTATCACTGTAGGCAACAAGAGCATTTCACCCCTCCATGGAAGATGTGTTCATTTAATATCACATACCTGCAAGTCCCTCCCAAGAAGCTCATTGCTAGTAATCCCTTCCTTAAATCACATGTTAAAGCAACTGCTCAAGAAGAAATTTCTCGCCTAGCTGGTAGTAATAAGTTATCACAAGTTATATACACTGATGGATCTAAACAGGAGTCTTCTGGCAGGGCTGCAACTGCTCTGGTTGCCACCTCCCTAGTTAAGAACTATAATAAATCTGTTGAACTAGGCATAAGAATTAACAACTGGGCGTCTACAATGCAAACTGAATTGTTTGCTATCCTAATGGCACTAAAGGTAACTTATGACACTGAGCTTGACTCTATCATCATTACTGATTCTATGTCATCATTGAAGGCTCTTGACTCATATAATGACTCTAACAGCATGCTCATTGGAGAAGCCAGGTATAGATACTCAAAAATCCGGGACAAAGGAATTTATGTACAATTGCTATGGATTCCATCACACATTGGATTACTCCTTCATGATAAAGTTGATATGTTAGCCATTAGGAATAATATTAGGAGAGAAATAAATAATGAAAATGATTGCAATAGGTATGCAGTTAGAAGCCTGAGTAGATCTATAACCCACTATGATAATATGAACATAGATAAGTATATTTATGGAGCAACTTGCAATATGAACAACTTGACTGATGTTGTAGTGGCCAGGCTTAGGCTTGGCTACAAGTACTTCTGGCAGTTTGGGAGACTCACAGATGATGATCAAACTAAATGCAAATTATGTGATCAGGCATATGGTCACTGTCTTGAACACTATGTGCTTAATTGTCCACTTATTGAGGAATATAGAGATAGACAGTATAATAACCTATGTGACATGTAAAGATATCTTATTGATGAAAATAAGATACTAAGCAAATTTCCTAAATTTGCTTGTAACAGATAAGTGAAATGTAGATATAAATCCAAATGTACAATTGTTAACCCTTTTGGGGCCTAGTACCTAGGCCTTTTGTGTATCCATATGCTCTGCGCTACCGTCCACAGGATGGATATGGGGTGCACAATAAACTAGCCACTTCGGTGGCAAAATCTAATCTTATGTAAATTATGAACAACAATGGTCCTAAAACTGATCCTTGTGGAACGCCACTAGTGACTAATCCCCATTCTGATTTGACCCCAATAATGGAAACTCTGCTTTCTATTGGTAAGCCATGCCTCTATCCATGCTAAAACTTTACCTCCTATACCATGAGCTGCCACCTTTCTTAAGAGTCTCTTGTGAGGTACTCTATCGAAGGCCTTACTGAAATCCAAGTAAACTATATTATATTCTTTATCACTGTCTGCTAACTCAAATGTTTTATTGAAGAACGTCAGTAAATTTGTCAGGAAGGAATGACCTCTCATGAACCCATGCTGAGATTCATTAATCAAATTATGTTCTTCAATGTGACTTCTAATAATATCAGCTATAATTTATTCTAATTATTTGCTTACCATAGACATGAGGCTTATTGGACGGTAATTTGATGGAATGGACTTAACCCCTTATATGAATATAGGAACTACATTAGCTATCTTCCACATCTCTGGCACAACACCAGGACCTTGTCGTAGTGGTCCAGTAGTTGGGACAGTCAGGAGCAACCTTCTCTAAACCCATGCTGCCCTGGGTTGTGTAATTGATGGGTATCAATATGAGTGGCGATCTTGCTTCTGAGAACCCTTTCATACACACAATAGGGCGAAAAACGAATGTGAAGGACCTGGAAGTGAAAATGTCTGAAGATCTCACCTTCAAATACCACATCTAAGTATCTAACTTTTCTGCTGGAAAAATGAGAACCTGACCTAGTGGCTAAAGCTCGCTCCACACAGCGAGGGTACGGGTTGGATTCCGGGTTAGTCGACTGGCGTGTGTTGCATCCTGGGAGAAAACTGACCAAATTTGCCGGAAATGTTCTGCATAATAAGCGGCTTTCTATATAGTAGCAAGTCATTGATGTCAGCTAGGCCTGTATACCTTATACATGTACTTTTAAAAAAATATTATTATTATTATTATTATTATTTCAACAAATTGGCCATTTCCCACTGAGGCAGGGTGGCCCAAAAAGAAAAACAAAAGTTTCTCTTTTCAACTTTGGTAATGTATATAGAAGGGGTTATTAGCCCCTGTTATTACTATTATTATTATTATTATTGTTGTTGTTAATGTTATTAACATACTAGTACCATAAATTCTAGCAAAAAAAAATCGGCAGGAGGTGCAACATTTCCCCAATGGAAAACAGGGGCACCACGAGTACTATATTTGAAGACACAATAAGTGTCAAGGGCCCAAGAGTGTTCAACTGTACCTGGTCAGCCGGGCTGTAATTTGTACGTTGGTTTATGTGTGGCCTGCAGTAGCAGGCTAGTTGGTCAGACCCTGATCCACCTCGCGGCTGCAGGGACATTTACCCCTGAAATCTTCTCCAAGTATACTCCAGGTAATGATATGTTTTATTAGCCAATTAAAAATTATAATCTTAACTTGAGAATGTCACTATCATAAAGAATATACAACAAAAATTATCTTAAAAATTACTATCAGGAAGCCTAAGAAGGTGGTATTGTGGCAGAGTAAAACTGTGGGAAGGAATTAATGGATTGTTTATTTGATAGATATGACCAGTTGTGCTACATGCAAATCATTTTTTTAACACACTACACTTCCAGACAAGTCTGGGCTCAATGACAAATGATATACGAAATTTCATTACTCATAAGTTCCTAGTATGAGTTTTCATGTGACTTATTAAACCAGACTTTCCAGAAAAGTTTTTCAGACACACTGAACACTGATACGGTTTCTCTCCAGTATGAGTTCTCATGTGATTTACTAAATGTGATTTTTGAGAAAAGTCATTCAGACACACTGAACACTGATATGGTTTCTCGCCAGTATGTGTTCGCATGTGACGCACTAAATTAGACCTTTTTGAAAAGTCTTTCAGACATTCTGAACACTGATATAATTTCTCTCCAGTATGAGTTCTCATGTGTTTTAGTAAATTATATTTATCAGAAAACTCTTTTAGACACACTGAACACTGGAGTGTTTTATAGTCTATAATAAATGTGGTCAGAGATACGCACTGAGGTTCTTGAGAAGATGATTGTTAAGTAAAAGGACACAAATGCAACTAATGTGACATTTTATTGTGGCAACGTTTCGCTCTCCAGGAGCTTTCTCAAGCCGTTACAAGCGATAATGGACATGGTGGGTTTATATATACACTCAAAGTGAGGTGAAATACTAGTGGTGGTAGTAGTAGTGATATTAGTAGTAGTAGTAATACAATAAGGTAGAACAATCAATATGCACATGAGTAAAAGGTGATAAAACAAATACTTGGGTAGTATAACAATAGGTTAGACAAATATTTCTGCTGGAGGTTGAAATATCGAAATCCTGTAGGAGTGTTCCACATCAACGATGTGCTTGTGTAGAATTAGCAGGAGAGACTATGTGATCGTAGGGTTTACTGTTTTCAGGAGGATTCTTGCTAAGACTTCAGAGATGGTGAAGCTGCCTTTGTTTTGTTTAATTGAGTTAGAAACAGAGATAAGTGCTGATTCAAGGCATTTGCGTCTACGGAAATTAGTTTCTTTGATTACTAGTCGGGCGTCTTTGAATTTCATGAGATGATTGTTGGAATTTCGGTGTTGTACGCAGGCGTTGTTCAGGTTATCGTTTCTGCATGCATTGATGTGTTCATTGATGCGTGTTTCGAGGTTCCTTGCTGTTTCTCCTACATAAATTCTGTCGCAGCCTCTACAGGGTATAGTGTAGACCCCTGCGTTGACTGGTTCATGGTGCTTGGATTTAGTCTTGGTTAGATCCTTAATAGAAGTACTGGAAGCGATGGCGACTCTAGTGTTAGCTTGTGCAAATACTTTAGAAATGTTGGATGCAACCTGGCTGTTGGGAAGAATTATGACTTTGTTTGGAGTGGTGTTGATGCGTGGAGAATTAATGATCTGAAGAGCTCTTTTCTTGCAATCTTTGATGAAAAAGAAGGAAAATGTAACTCAGTGAAGGTTTGGTGAATGTATGTACATTCCTCGTCAAGAAACTCAGGACTACAAATTCGGTAAGCTCTTAGGAAGAATCCGATGATGATGTACGGAATCTTCAGGCAAGGCTCAACGCAGTTGAACCGGCGATCCAGTTTACACTAGAAGAGGAGTCCAATGACAAACTACCCATTCTAGACGTCCTCATCCACAAAGTAGATAACAACCTAAGATTTCAAGTTTACCGGAAACCTACAAATAAAAATGATCTCACACACTTCTATTCCAGTCAAGATACTAAGACCAAAAGAGGCATCATCATCGGATTCTTCCTAAGAGCTTACCGAATTTGTAGTCCTGAGTTTCTTGACGAGGAATGTACATACATTCACCAAACCTTCACTGAGTTACATTTTCCTTCATTTTTCATCAAAGATTGCAAGAAAAGAGCTCTTCAGATCATTAATTCTCCACGCATCAACACCACTCCAAACAAAGTCATAATTCTTCCCAACATCCAGGTTGCATCCAACATTTCTAAAGTATTTGCACAAGCTAACACTAGAGTCGCCATCGCTTCCAGTACTTCTGTTAAGGATCTAACCAAGACTAAATCCATGCACCATGAACCAGTCAACGCAGGGGTCTACACTATACCCTGTGGAGGCTGCGACAGAATTTATGTAGGAGAAACAGCAAGGAACCTCGAAACACGCATCAATGAACACATTAATGCATGCAGAAACGATAACCTGAACAACGCCTGCGTACAACACCGAAATTCCAACAATCATCTCATGAAATTCAAAGACGCCCGACTAGTAATCAAAGAAACTAATTTCCGTAGACGCAAATGCCTTGAATCAGCACTTATCTCTGTTTCTAACACAATTAAACAAAACAAAGGCAGCTTCACCATCTCTGAAGTCTTAGCAAGAATCCTCCTGAAAACAGTAAACCCTACCATCACATAGTCTCTCCTGCTAATTCAACACAAGCACATCGTTGATGTGGAACACTCCTACAGGCCTTCGATATTTCAACCCCCAGCAGAAATATTTGTCTAACCTATTGTTATACTACCCAAGTATTTGTTTTATCACCTTTTACTCATGTGCATATTGATTGTTCTACCTTATTGTATTACTACTACTACTAATATCACTACTACTACCACCACTAGTATTTCACCTCACTTTGAGTGTATATATAAACCCACCATGTCCATTATCGCTTGTAACGGCTTGAGAAAGCTCCTGGAGAGCGAAACGTTGCCACAATAAAATGTCACATTAGTTGCATTTGTGTCCTTTTACTTAACAATCCCCCTGATGTATGCTGGGAGGCAGTTGAACAATCTTGGGCCCCTCACACTTATTGTGTTGTCCCTCAACATGCTAGTGGCACCCCTGCTCTTCATTGGGGGGATGTTACATCGCCTGCCGAGTCTTTTGCTTTCGTACGGAGTGATTTTTGTGTGCAAGTTTGGTACTAAGCCCTCGAGAATTTTCCATGTGTATATAATAATGTATCTCTCCCGCCTGCGTTCTAGAGAGTACAGGTTTAGGAACTTCAAGCGTTCCCAGTAGTTGAGGTGGTTTATCGCACTTATGCGTGCGGTGAAGGTTCTCTGCACATTTTCAAGGTCAGCAATTTCACCCGCCTTGAAAGGTGCAGTTAGTGTGCAGCAATATTCCAGCCTAGATAGAACAAGCGATCTGTAAAGTGTCAACATGGGCTTGGCATCCCTGGTTTTGAAGGTTCTCATTATCCATCCTGTCATTTTTCGAGCAGATGCAATTGCTACATTGTTATGGTCCTTGAAGGTGAGATCCTCTGACATGATCACTCCCAGGTCTTTGACATAAGTTTTTCGCTCTATTGTGTGGTTGGAATTAGTTTTGCACTCCGATGAGATTTTAATTTCTTCACGTTTTCCGTATCTGAGTAATTGAAATTTCTCTTCATTGAACTTCATATTGTTTTCTGCAGCCCATTTAAAGATTTGGTTTATGGAAGATGTCAGAAGGTGGTGGAAGGGGAACAATGATTAGACATATTGAAAAACCACATATGTCAGTAAAGGAAAAAAATTGTTGATTTGCCAATGTAACGTCTCATACATAAAAATACATAAAGATAAGGGACAAAACATACTCCCATATACAACAAATCTCATATTAAACTACATGTAACACGACCCATCACGGGAACCCCACAAGAGTTACATACACCAAGATGTAAATCTGTCCATTACATAAGTAGGCTAAACAATCATAAACACACTAGGACTAAGACACCCTAAAACACCAGCATGACATCACCAAATCCAGTAGGTTTTTTTTTTATATTTTATTTAAAAAAAACAGTACACGTACAATTCACATATAATTATAAATAAAATATAGCACCTTATAACAATAAGGTATATAAGTAAGAGAATCACAGACAATAATTAGCTTTAGGACAGTACTGTTACACAGACTCTGTAGGAATTATCAACACACAACACGAAAAAAACACCAAAAACACCGAAAAACACCGATAAACACATGCTAATACAAAACTCATGCTAAGGTAAACATGATTACCACTACCATACCTTGAACAACAAAAGATACAAAAGCACAGAACACCCCCATCCCCAGCCATAACCCCCACCTATCATTATAAAAATTATATAATCATAAGACTACAAAGTGTGCACAATAAAAAAATTCCATTAACCCTAAACCTATACAATATAAGCCAAAAATGTCATACACAATACCCTCTTGTATCCAATGAAAAGAACCCACTATTCTGGACGTCTCTTTGCAAAACCCCGGTCCAAAAAACATAAAGCACAAATGAAGCATAATTTAAAAGGAACACGTCATACATTAATACAAAATGAAATATTACGGAACATTATGTAAAAAAACTGGTACCACGTACCAGTGTGATTTCGACCATCGGACTCCATCCAAACCATACATTACATACAATATTTTCTCATATTTCATGTTAACAAACACATATTACAGGAAATATAGAATAAGACCTTCACAGAAGATCCGTACATAGTATAATAAAAATAAGATCACTACTATAGACAAGGTTGGTACATACACAATTCCAAAGCCCATGAATGCACGGGTTCCAACATTATCCCCACTGCATACATACCTATATATTATTCTATGCTCATTACCACAGTACAGTATGACAATACCAGCTCTCTCCCTATCTACCCAAATACCACCTACAGGCACGTTACCCCACAAGTTAATATTCACTTATTATGTGAATTAAAAACCTATACATGACAGGAAACCACAAAAAATCCACACCACAAATCCGCCTAGATGGATCTACCCTTGTAACACCCTTACAATCCTTGCTGTATGCCTAGACCAGACTACTAGGCTCCATCAAGCACCTCTCAACATCAAAATATTCACACCAACTGCCTGAAACCACAATGTATCAACAGTCAGATTTCCCATACTCACTTTTCATCATGTGATGTCACCATGACTACAGTGCTACTTGCCTTCAGTGACAATGCCACAAAGGAATACCCACTTATTACCCTTACAACTCCCTCTGTTCAAAGTTTCTTACCGTTGTCAGTGCACGTCAGTCAAGTTTACCACCCACACACACTAAATCCTCCTGTCTATCCCACCCTGCTTCGTCACCCGTGTCCCCACAGAGATACATTAAATATATTGTGTCGTCTGTCCCTCAACCCCCTCCCCCACTCACTCCAAAGTACACTCATACTCCCCTGACACCCCTCCCAAAGCAAGACAAATCACCCCAAAGTCAAGCCCATTTAAGATTACTTATGCCCCTAATAAGTCTCCTAATACTAAATTTTTATACTCCTCTGAGAAGGCACTCCTCCACTTCCCCCATATACCTCCCTGTTTCTACATTTTGTGCGATACATACACTCTGCTACTGCCCCGATACACTCCCCAACCCCAACGTCCCACAATTTCCATGACACACATACATAATCAATCATTAAATACATAAGCCCTGCAGCTGCACTCCCCCTATGTCTAAGCGGATCGCCCTTAAGACAGATACACCCCTCCCCCCATTCATTGCAACACCCTCCCCAACCACTCACTCACAGACCCCAAACTTTCACAAAAGTATATCACATGCATAGCTGTTTCGTCCAATCCACACCTCCCGCAACCCGCCACAGTCACCATCCCCATCCTATATAGTAATGCTCTCGACAGTACCACTCCATGAAGAAACCGATATATCAACTCACGATCCTTTGATCTTAATGCAGGGCCTTCAGTCCGGTCTATATGTTGCCCCAATCATGTACTGGGAATTCCGCCTCTCCCTCCATAACAGCCTTCCCCCACCTGATCCTCTCCAAGGCACTTGCTGTCAACTTCTGTGTGTTCCTCATTACCATCAAGTTACGCAACAAATCGCAACACTGCCCCAGCTCCTTCCCCCCCCACCACCTACTCAACTCCCTTATGATGTTACCCACCCTTCTCCCATCCACACCGTATGACCTGGGCTGGCCCTGACTTGTAGAACCTCTCAATGTCGCACTAACTTTGTCGGTGGCCTTCAACTTTAACTTAGCCACCAACTTCTGTGTTATCATGGACACTTGTGCTCCTGAGTCAAAGAATAATCGGGTTGTTTTGGACCTGTTCCCGTTCACAACCCCTGCCATGACTGTAGGTAGGGCAGCAACTCTGTGATTCTCACTCAAATTAGAGACTTTACACACACTAATCACTCTGGCTACCACTTCAAATTCGGACTCTCTTTCTATCTCTACCGGAGAAATGTCCCTACTAGCCTGGGGTTCCCTTAAATTATTGGGACATAGTGCAGTATGGTGCTTACGTTTTCGGCAGTTATAGCACTCCCAAAGATGTGACTGGCAATCTTCTGCCTCATGTCCCCCACAGAACCTTAGGCATAGCTGCAACTCCTTTAGTCTCCGCTGCCTACTGCTCAGTGTTGTATACCGAGAGCAACTCGTGCTAGTGTGTTCGCCTTCGCAGAACACGCATATTCTGGTACGAGTGCCTCTGAGAGTCTGCTTAGAGGTCCTTGTCTTACACACTTCTTTGCCATAGTACACTCCAATGTTAGCCTTATGAGCTTTAAATTGATCTCCCAAGTTTTCTGAGTAACTAACTGTTTGTTTATGTGATGATGGTGGTGACTCTTCTCTCTCACCTATGCTCAACAATTTTCTGTATTGTAAACCAGCTCCTCCGGTATATTAAGTGTAACTCGTGCACTATAGTGCTAGCCAATTTTCTCTGAATCAACCTACTGACCATCCATTCCAATCCACCCCAATCATGAAAATCTTTGAGACTATTTGTCAAGCTCATGACTTCGATGCGGAACTTCTCTACGCTCTGATGGTCATGACGGCAAACCTTAAGATCAGCCAATCGATAAAATATAGCAGTTTTTATATCCTCTGTATTGCCAAATGCATCCTTTAGTTGATCCTTGGCATGTTGATAATTAATATCAGTGGTTTGGTAATGCCGGACCAAGTCCAGGGCTTTACCCTTGAGCTGTGAACGTAAATACTGTAATTTGGCAGGATTCGACAAATCATCCCTGTCATCTATCTGGGCTTTAAACTGATCCCAGAAAGCAATGTAATGGGGTAATCTGGGCAACATATTAGCATGATTGTGGTTACCCAGCAACCTCGGCCTTCAATCTTTTCATTAACTGTTTGCAGAGTTTCATCTTCGATTTACATTGAGCCTCATGCTCGTCGTATTCCTCCTGAATTGCCTCAACAATATCCTCAGACTCATCTGCTGCAAGGGCTCCTGCCTCATAATGCAAATAGGCTGTCTCAAAGGCTTCTATCTTTCCCTCTAAAAGCTCCAGACAGCTTTCTAGATCCCCACAATCTACATCTGGGCTTTGACTGTTATCTTGGCACTCCCTATATGCCTTGATTAAGCGTCTCTTGTGGGCATTCATAGACCACTTTAGCTGACTTAGAGATAGGGCAGTTTCTTTCTGAGTTTCACCCATCATTGTTGTGGTTTAGTTAAGAGTGTGTCACTAATTTGTACTTTAATTAGCCCACCCCACAGCACGATATGGTATTAGGTGAGAATAAGTGAGTCCCAAAGCTCCTCAACAAGCTTAACAACTTTCTTTACATATATTGACTTGACTCAGAATTAAAATGTACACTGTTAGCCCTCAAACCAAACTGAACTGTATGTTGTTGTTATGAAAGCTTAACCTAGCAATTCCCTGTACACATCAGTAAATAGTTACAGGACTTAAGCTAGCCTCTGGTGCAAATCACAAATTAAAATGAGTCAAAGACAATAAAATTCACACAGTAAAAATGCAGTCTTTGCAAATTAAATTCACTTGGTTAACACAAATAAATTCAGTAATTCAACTTATGAAACAGTAAGTAAATAATGTTGTGTGATTAGCTCGGCCTAACTGTGCCTAGCTTGTTTAAATTCAGTGTAGTTAGTTGGAGAAGGTAACTCCTAGCCTAACTTTAAATAACTGTTGAAATTAGTGTGCAACTAGCCTAAATATAGCTTTGCAATTCAATGTAAATGTTAACTAGGTTAAATTTGACCTAGCTGGTATGACTGTTGTAAATATTGCTGAGGCCTAACCTAACTGTGGCTACCTTGCAAATTTACTGTAAGTAATTAAATATAAAAGTTTCCTTCCCTGGCTTACTTGTAATCACTGTAAATAATTAAACTCACAAGTTTAACTAGGCTACCTGGCCTGCCTGTAGATTACTGTAAATAGATTAAATTTACAAGCTTTACTAGCCTACTTTGGCCTGAGTGTAAATTACTGTAAATAATAAACTTCTGAGTAGTTAGCTTAGCCTAGCTTACCCTGTGTAAGTTTTTGGCCTAGGTGTGTTAACTTAACCTAACTTTGATAATAATAATAATAATAATAATAATAATAATAATAATAATAATAATAATAATAATAATAATAATAATAATAATAATATAATAATATTTTTATTTCGATGCATGTTACAAGTGTACACTGTTATTGGTAGTTACAATTATAAAACTGTAATGCAAGGAGAGCCACTGGCATGCCATGGCATTAGGGGCAGTTTGCCTGGTACATTAACTGTGGCCTAGCTAAGTTAAGACTAATCTGTCTGCTAAACTAGTTATTCCACATCTCGGCAAAAGACCATGTAGAAATTTGTCTTTGGACTGCCTCCTTGTAAGCTGCCCTCTGGCAAGCACTGTTGACACCGACACTCTGAGACTCTCCTCTCAGACTTACAAGTGGCTTATGGGACAGATTTCTAAATATAAAACTGCAACTGCAAGAATTCCCCACCTACATGCACAACTAAAAAGGGGTTTAACTTAATTGATGGAGAAGAATTTTGTCACTTAGTCTTCCAATCTCCCAAAGCCTTAACCCCCTCCAAACATCACATGCAGGAAAGGACCTTATTCTGCAAGAATTCAACAGGTATTAGTGTCCTGCCTGCATCTCAAGAGTTCCCTGGTTTCAAAGGATATCCCCTAAGCTATATATATATGCAGCAAGTGACACTAGCTTCTAGACTAATACTTAAGGATGATTGCCCACAATTATTACCTTATAGTGGGCGTTTGCCCGCTTATCACAACAGCTCAAATAACCCCACCTTCCTCTGAATATCGCCAGCCAGCTATACTATACTGCGGGGCCTGGGGCAGAGATGAATATCCACAGTACGTAGGGAAGCCTCTGTGATTCTTGGTTCCCAGGCAAGTATTTTGAAGACACGTGGGGCACCGTACTCTAGCTCTTAGTACCCTGTTATCACCACGGTGACAAGTCCAAGAAGAAGGAACCAGCATCTTTTCCGCCTAGTCCAAGTGTGGGGCTGCCAGTTCTCCTTAGCTAACATAACCTAATGTTCACTTATTGAAGGCCTAAACCTACGTATGTTAAGGTCCTAGTGCTACCTTATTAAAATCTAAAGTTGCCTCAGTAATCCTAATATTAGTCACTAACTGTACAACTTACCTAGACCTTCCTAGGAGAGTAAATCTAAGAATTAATATGTGCAATCTTACTACCTTTGCCAACATGAGTGTGTGTGTTATTTGGGTGGGTGTGTGGGTGCATAAACTCTGAGGACCTTCCGGTGGCAGGTTTAAGGCTTCATACAGGTTATTTACCCTGTGGAACTTGAACGACTCAAAAAAGTTTCCACATCAAGCGTAAGTCTCATCCATACCTGTGATTATGTTCTTGTATAAACCCAACATGCACACCAAAACATCATAATGTCACCTCTACCCATCTGCATTTAATTTCCGCCATCATCCAATTTACATTAACCCTTTAACTGTCCAAACGTAAATCTACGTACTTACGCGTAGTGCTCCAAACATAGATCTACATCCGTGTTTACATACTTTATGTGAAAAAAAATATAGATCTATGTTCAGAGCGCTATGCGTATGAACGTAGATCTATGTTTGGACAGTTAAAGGGTTAATCGTTAAACACTTGAATATAAATGAGTGGGTTTTCCCTTTGACCTTTGTGGAAGTAGCACGGCTATTTTACCCGAGTCCAGGTAGAAAGCCCCCCATGGATTCCCCTGAATCCTACTCTCCACATATGGTCCACACCCCCCTGTCTCCCATCATACCACACATACCCCACATTCAAACTGCCATGTGTCAATACACCCTCAGAGTCCACCGTCGCCTCCCCATCTTGCACACACCTCTCCCCACCATGTACACATCTTCCTCTGTCACTGGCCAGCCCTTTTAATGCCCCTCCTATCACAGCTCAAGTACAATTCCCACTGTCAAGTCCCTATAGCCCTCAGAAAAAGCCAAATCCCCCTTCTGACCATAGAGATCCCTATTTCTACATTTTGTTCTGTAAAAAACAGCAGCCAAGGCCTTCACCCATCACTCCCCCGACACCCCCCTCATTCTCCAAGACACAAATACAAGTAGTCCACTACCAAGTACAAGACCGCCCTCCTCACCTCCCCCTCCCACCCCTACTGCATCAAAGGTCAAAGCCCATAAGATTGAAACCACCTTCCCAAACCATTCACGAACCCTGCCCAAAAAGTAACAAAAATAGAGCGCGTGATATGCTGTATCCTCCTCCCCATCAGAAACCTATAGACAAACTCCCTTACCCTGGGTTTTAGCCACAACTTCCTCATCCCCTTCCAAATACCCAGCCAATCTTACACCAGGTATATCGCTGCCCCCTGCAGCACCTCTCCCTGAACCCCACCCCCACCTAAGAGACTCGCTGGCATCCTCCTCAGCTCCTGAACCACCATTATGCGCCTCAACATGCCCTCACACTCCCACAAATCGTTCCCTTTCCACCACCTCCTAACGTCCTCCATAACTAATCCTACCCTTCTCCCACACACCCCACCCACCGTGAGGTAACAGTGCTTAATGTAAATACTCTACAATCGCATCGCTAAGAGAATAAGCCCCAAATCTCCTTGACATACACTCGTCATGACCACATCCTTACTCAACCACGCCCTCCCATAACCCCAGATATAACGTAAGACCCTCCGTTGCAAGTCCCTGACATCCTCAAAAACAATTGGGAACATCGCCGCCACATGCCACAATTTGCTAAAAACTAAGGAATTTACTATCACCACCCTCTGTTTCAATGTGACATCCCCAGGCCTCCATCCTCCCAAGTGCTTAATTGTCTCTCTCGCCATATTCCCTGCATTAACCTCCCAATCCTCTACCAAATCCACCCAGTACACCACCCCCACAAATCTTCACCTGCTCCACCATAGCCCATCCCAGCCCCTCCCCCAACCTCCCTCCTACCCATCTACCTACCTCTAGGATGCACTCCGCTCCTCTAGGCTCTACACCCTTACCCCGTATTACATAGTTCCAGTCTCCCCCTTTAACTGTGACCACGGGCAAACCCCTCAAATGGTACACCAATACATCCCTCATGAAATTTTTCTTAGAACGCCTACTATGGTTCATAGGCATGTATACACTTACAAAACACATGTGCATATCTCCCCACACCCAATCGACCCTACCCTCCTCGCTCGCTTCCCATGCTAATAACTTAAAAGGGCTGGCCTCCTGTATGACCCCCGCAGCCCCTCCCTTAAAGTTCCCAGAACAGCCTGCATACACTCGGTACCAATTTAAACTCAAATCCCTTGCACACCTAAAATTATGTTCCTGTGTGAAACAAATGTCCACCTCTAGCCATCGCCTCTTCACCTCAGCTCACAGGCCGTTACCATTGATGGTGAGACTTCTGAAAGCAACACGGAGAGCTTTCCTCGAAACCTCAGGGTTTTCTGCACCCCTCCACCCATCTCCTTTGCCCCCTTACCACTTTTAGGCTCTTCTCTCCCCGACACCTTACACTGCCCCCTGCGAGCCACATCTACCCATGCCTCCTTACAAACTCTTTGTGCAGGAGTAATCACTTCCTCATCGAACATGCCCACAGGAATTTTGCATGAATCACCACTAATTTTCATGTCCACATTTTCCACATTATCATCAATCATGTGAACCACAGCCACCACATCCTGCACAACCAGATGAGACTCCCCGTCATGCAGCTCATGTCCTTCATCACCTGGGATCCCCACAGATACCTCATGCCCTTCACCAGGCCCCAAGGGGGACGCCTCCCCAGGTGTGTCAAGGAACTCCCTGAGGGCATCTTGTAAACTCACATGCAAAACTTCCTGCAACTCCCCCAATTCCACAGGAGCCACCTCACTGTCAAGCCGATCTTCACCCGAACCCTCAGGCAGGGTCACACAGGTGACACGCTGCTCATCCACCATATCACTCCATCTATCACTATTTCCCACTCTAGTGAGTACTGGCACAACACTCTCCACCTTGTCAACCACTGTGTCCTCCCACCTTCCTTCCTCTTGTCAGTCCATCCTCTTCCCACAAGCAGCAGCAACATGGTCATACATCCTGCATATCCTGCAGGTCCTCTGCTGGCCAGCGTATGTTACATAAACCTGAGTCCTGAATTCCTCCAGGACAATGTACGAATGTATGGGCCTATGCAGAGTCATTTTGATGGTATATGAGCTCTCTGGTAATCCTGCATAGATGCCTTCGATCCATTTGCCAACCATAGCTGAATGGACCACTCCAAATTGCCGAAACGCCTCACAAATATCGATGTCATCTACTTCAAAAGGTACGTTGCATGCCCATATCCAAGTATAATATCTGGATGCATCCCGCAACCATACCTCCAAGCCAGCATTGATCACCATTTGTTTGTCCTGGTATCTATCCATGATTCTCTCATACGCTGCCACTGTAGCAAACTTTATGAAGATGAGTGATGCACCGTTGACCGCTATACCATGCAGCTCTTCATTACTAATGCCATACGCATCCTTGAGAATTGCAGGCAACAAAACAGTCGCGTTTTCTGGATACACTGCACCCTGCAAAACTTCAACACAAACTGTGTTGATCCTCCTCCGTCCTCCAGTTGCCATATTGCTGAAAATCAGTAACTCACTCATTGGCCCCCAGTGGTCAGCAACAGAAGAACCACTGAGTGCGAGAGTCAGGCAGCGAATGTGTTATGTCCAAGCTACTGGACCACTACGACAAGGACCTAGATGCTCTAGAAGACAAACAGAATGCAGATGTTATATACAGATACTTTGCAAAAGCCTTTGACAAGTGTGACCATGGTGTAATAGCACACAAAATGCGTGATAAAGGAATAACAGGAAAAGTTGGTAGATGGATCTATAATTTCCTAACAAGTAAAACACAAAGAGTAATATTCAACAGAGTAAAGTCTGAGGCGGCTATGGTGAAAAGCTCTGTTCCACAAGGCACAGTACTCGCTCCCATCCTGTTCCTCATCCTCATATAAGACATAGACAGGGATATAAGACACGGTGCCGTGTCTTCCTTTGCAGATGACACCCGAATCTGCATGACAGTGTCCACCATTGAAGACACTGCAAGACTCCAAGCAGACATCAACCAAATCTTTAAATGGGCTGCAGAAAACAATATGAAGTTCATTGATGAAAAATTTCAATTACTCCGATATGAAAAACGTGAGGAAATTAAAATCTCATCGCAGTATAAAACAAATTCCAACAACACAATATAGCGAAAAACTAATGTCAAAGACCTGGGAGTGATCATGACAGAGGATCTCAGCTTCAAGGACATTAACACTGTAGCAATCATATCTGCTAGAAAAACGACAGGATGGATAATGAAAATCTTCAAAACCAGGGATGCCAAGCCCATGTTGACACTTTTCAGGTCGCTTGTTCTA
Organism: Cherax destructor; assembly: GCA_009830355.1. Classification (NCBI taxonomy): domain Eukaryota; kingdom Metazoa; phylum Arthropoda; class Malacostraca; order Decapoda; family Parastacidae; genus Cherax; species Cherax destructor. The sequence continues at coordinate 86,246 of WNWK01005009.1, read as the reverse complement.
TCTAGGCTGGAATATTGCTGCACACTAACTGCACTTTTCAAGGCAGGTGAAATTGCTGACCTAGTAAATGTACAGAGAACATTCATGGCACACATAACTGCGATAAACCACCTTAATTACTGGGAATGCTTGAAATTCCTAAACCTGTACTCCATGGAATGCAGGCGGGAGAGATACATTATTATATGTTCTTGGAAAATTCTAGAGGGATTAGTACCAAACTTGCACATGAGAGTCACTCCCTACGCAAGCAAAAGACTCGGCAGACGATGTAACATCCCCCCAATGAAAAGCAGGGGTGCCACTAGCACGTCTTCAAGCAGACACTGGACAGGCACCTAAAGTCGGTACCTGACCAGCCAGGCTGTGGTTCGTACGTTGGACTGTGTGTGGCCAGCATTAACAGCCTAGTTGATCAGGCTCTGATCCAACCTGAGGCCTGGTCACAGACCGAGCCACAGTGGCGTTATCCCCTGGAACTCTTTCCAGGTAAACTCCAGGTAGCACAAGAGCATATGGATATACAAAAGGCCCAGGAACTAGGCCCCAAAAGGGTTAACAATTGTACATATGGATTTATATTTACAGTTCACTTATCTGTTACAAGCAAATTTAGGGAATTTGCTTAGTATATCTGGTATTTTATTTTCAAAAATAAGTTATCTTGACATGTCACATAGGTTATTATACTGTCTAACTCTTTATTCCTCAATAAGTGGACAATTAAGCACATAGTGTTCAAGACAGTGACCATATGCCAGATCACATAATTTGCATTTAGTTTGATCATCATCTGTGTGTCTCCCAAACTGCCAGAAGTACTTGTAGCCAAGCCTAATCCTGGCCACTACAACATCAGTCAGTCTGTTCACATTGCAAGTTGCTCCATAAACATACTTATCTACGTGAATGTTATCATAGTGGATTATAGATCTACTCAGGCTTCTAACTGCATTCCTATAACAATCATTTTCATTATTTACTTCTCTCCTAATATTATTCCTAATGTTAGACACAGATATACTAGAGTTATATTCTACATTCTCCTTCTGGGTACTCTTCTTGGCTAACATATACTCTTTATCATGAAGGAGTAATCCAATGTGTGATGGGATCCATAGCAATTGCACATTAATTACTTTGTCCCTGATTTTTTAGTATCTATAGCTGGCTTTTCCAATTACTGAGGGGTGAAATGCTCTTGTTGTTTACAGTGATACAGTTCATGCTGGTCATAAAACTTAATGTAATTGCACGTTTTCACAATCCAATTAGATCTGTGTGTATTTAGTTCTAGACATTTAGTAAGATTCATTGTGAAAGTGTCTGAACCTTCATGGCACACATAACTGCGATAAACCACCTCAATTACTGGGAACGCTTGAAGTTCCTCAACCTGTACTCCGTATAATGCAGGCGGGAGAGATACATGATTATATACACGTGGAAAATCCTAGAGGGATTAGTACCAAACTTGCACACGAGAGTCACTCCCTACGAAAGCAAAAGACTCGGTAGACGATGCAGCGTCTCCCCATTGAAAAGCAGGGGCGCCACTAGCACGATAAGAGACAACACAATAAGTGTCAGGGGCCCAAGACTGTTCAACTGCCTCCCAGCATACATAAGGGGGATTACCAATAGACCCCTGGCTGTCTTGAAGCAGGCGCCGGACAAGCACTTAAAACCAGTACCTAACCAGCTGGGCTGTGGTTTGGACATCGGTTTGCGTTCGGCCAACATTAACAGCCTGGTTGATCAGGCCCTGATCCACCATGAAGCCTGGTCACAGACCGGGCAACGGGGAAGTTGACCCCCAAAACACCCTCCAGGTATATGTACAACTGTCTTATATAGTAACAGGTTGCTTTGTTTCTTGAAAAAATTAAGTCATATTGTTTGACTTTAATGGGTTATCACTGAGTCAATTCTGCATAATTCACTAAAACCATTGTAAAAGTTTAAAATTAAGTTTGAGACGGTAATGAAATCTTACATAAAGTGTTGCAATCATAATAGAAGGCCGTGTTAACCCACACCTGCAAGTTAGAGGCATTAGCTGTCCAGCTTCGTGGTGACAGGGCGAGCTGCACAGGTCCCTGGTGGCAAAACAGCAAAACTTTGTTTTCCCACAAAATGGCGGATCAGTATAGACGCAGGGTTAATACTGTGTGTATAGAACTTCTCCAGGGAGTGATTTACCCAACCAATGCAGACGTCCTGTTGCCCTTGATTATCAGGGACACGTACCAGCTACCACATAAGGACATTTATGGAATTTCTTTGAATGGTGCAGGAAGGTTCTGGGTAAAATTTAACACCGGCTGTGCCTACGACAAATACAAGGAGGCAAGGATCGTCATCAACTCGAGCCTAGAGGCGCGTCTTCACGATGTTTCAGCTCATTACACTTGGATCAAGATCCGAAATGCTCCACTTGAGGCTGAGGAGAAGGATGTGAGGGAGGTCTTCAAACAGTATGGAGTAATTCATGCGATTATGGTGGGCCGCTGGGCTCATGGCATGTATGCCAGAATGCCAGAAGGAACCTTCTCCATTAAGATGTCCCTCAGAAAGCAAATACCATCATATGTGTAGATGGACGTCTTTAGGATGCAGGTTTATGTGACATATCCTGGCCAAGTGCGAACCTGCCATCTATGTGGTGTGGCAGGACATGTAGCGGCGTCTTGTGAGCGTTGTATGGAAGATCAACAGCGTTGTCAGGGTGTCGGCTGTCAGCAGGGAGAAGAAGGTGCTGAGGATGGGCTACATCATGCCAAGGCTGTGGAGCTTGGTAGGAGATGGAGTGATGTGGTTGAGGCGTCGGAGGTGGTGGTCTCCACTTTGCCATCATCTTCGCTGGAGTCGTTGCCTGAACTGGGTCAGGAGGTGAAGACTCAAGGGCAACTGAGTATGGCAGATGGCCTGGATACCCGTTTTGATGGAGGATTTGTGCTGGATGTTTGACGGCCCTGTGTCGGTGGACCAGGAGAGTAAAAGAGATCTTGAGGTGGTGCCGTCAAGTACTGAGAAGGCATGTGTGGTCGAAGGGGATTCTGCCAATAGCAGGAAGGTTGGGAAAGTGGTGGTGGAGGTGCACAAGGGGAAGGAGGATGGGGAAATGGAAGTGGTAGGGGAATCGCAGAAAAGGTCAAGTGGTATGGCTGAGAATGACGTGCTCACCTCGGGCCAGAGGATTGGTAAAAAGATTTCATTGGAGGTGGACGAGGCTGAAAAGGGGGTAATGGGGAAGTTTGGAAGGAAGGGTATGAAGGGAGGTGGTGGAAAGGAGGTACCAGCTGTTGTTGGTGCACCTAGGGTAGTAAAGTCGAAAGGTAAACCCCCGTTGGTATATTCAGGTGTTTAAACATAAATGTAAATGGCCTCCGTACGGAGGTAAAGAGACGTTGGCTTGAGATGACTTTGAGATGTATGAGAGTTGATGTGTGCATCCTCCAGGAGCACAATTTTAGGTTTGGATGTGACTTACGGCTGAATGGATATGAGATGTATATGGGTAGTTCGAGAAGTCTCAAGGGTGGGGTTGCCGTAGGGATAAGTCAGACCAGTCCTTTTTGTTTAAAGGCTTGTGAAGAGGGGGGGAGAGAATCGTGAGGGTGGAAGGGGTGTGGGGGGATGTCCCGATTGGTTTGGTAGGTATGTGTATGCCGGCAGTTCATAATTGTCGATGTAAGGAAGATTTTGTTACAGATGAATTGGTGTATGCTCTGAGGGGATTGACAATGGTAGCAGTAATAGCTGGGGAATGGAATCTTGTGATTCGGGAGAAAGATGTTGAACTGCATGGGTCTGGTTGTGCTTTGGGAGTGTTGAGGGAGGTTTTGGGGGTGGATGGTGTTGAAGACGTAGTTCAGGGCGGGGGTTGGGATGTGGATTTTACGTTTTTTCAACGGGGATACGCGGCAAGGTTAGATAGAATATATGCATCGAGGGTGGTGCATTAGCGAAGGTTGGATGGGAGGGGTTATGGCATGTGAGGGAAACGTCCATAGATAGGAGTGATGGAAGTGTGAATGTCTGCATAAGTGCTAGTAGTGGTAGTCTGCTCATTGAGGTAGAGTGAGTTTCTACCTACAGCTGTACCTCCCCCCTTCTTCCACCCGGAGAGAGGTGACATGCTAGACTCCGACCAAGGGCTACTCACTCGACTGACTACTCCCGTCTCCACTGTAAGTCTTCACTGCCACTTCTATCTTATTTTATGTTAAGAACTTCACTCGTTATTTTATGTTACGAGCTTCACTCGTCATTTTGGGGTACTTAATTCGGCTCTGCCCTTGCCTTGTATTGATTAACTAACATAAATTAGTCTCACTATTTCTTTTAAAGGCCTTATGCCTATTATAAGAATATGGAGTATAAGAATAGTGAGTAATTTTGACTTTCTCCATTTGTTAGCCATCAGTACCAGCTAGGGTTATCTGGCACAATGCTGAGGGAGATTGAAGGAGTCATCTCACAAAAGATCTGAGACTGAATCATCAACTATTACCCTGTCAACTTCTGCAGTCACACTAGAGCCAAACACAGCCACCTGAGTTTCCCAAGGACCCCCATTGTCAACATATGGGTTTTGGAAACATCCGTCAAACAAGTTGTAGTTGCCACCATCTTCAATTAAGTGAATACCAGCAAGGAGTTCAGAAAAGAGTATCAGCTTATGTGTCAAGAACATCGACACGTCTCTTTTACACATTCCATCTGTAAAAATTATCTGTTACAACTTAGTCTTATTTGTCTATTTTTAATTTTCATTTTTGATTTAAGATATGGTTTGTTTTGCTATTCATGTTTAAGTTTTTATTATTTCATAAATCTTTCTATTTCAATAAAAAGTGCTTATTTTCGTTGTTATTTTTGTCTTTTTCTATTCTTCGTAATTTTCCTAAGGAGGAACCAGCCTTGATTTGTCTTGGGTTCAAGATTGAACCGAGCCTGAGTAATAGCCTTCACAAGTGGCGACCTTGCCAGGATTCGACTCCACCTCGAACACGATTCAACGCTACTCGGACTTGAGCCGGCGGTACCTGGCTACATTATTGGAACTCCGCCACCAAAGACGCAGTGTTTACCACCAACACTCCACAGCACAGACGGTTACTAGTTAATTCTGCCACCTTGTTTGGAGCTTGAAGATTATTTTAGAAATAGACTCTAGGGATCCGAGATTTTCCAGTGATAAATCTTCTTCATTGAGTTCTAGTTTATTATATCAAGGGAACTGTCATAGGACACTTGATTTTAGTAGGGAGACTGGATGGTCAAGTGATCCCATTCTTCTTTACTGTATGGTCGGGGCCTGGCATAGAACCCTCCTATAAAAACTTGTCTTGGGACTGCCTCCTTGTAAGCTGCACTCTGTACAAGCGCTGTTGACACCGACACTCTGAGACGCTTCTCCCAGACTTACAAGTGGCTATGGGACAAATTTCTAGCTAACTGCAGCCGAAAGAATTCCCCACTACATGCAAGATTATGAAAGGGTTTAACTTACTTGATGGAGTAGAAATGTCTCCTAGTCTTCCAATCTCCCTAAGCTATAACCCTCTCCAAACACCATGTGTAGGGAAGGACCTCAATCTGCTAAATTGCGTCCGACCGCACGAGAGACCCACAACAAAAACCTACACACGTTTTCCCCAGAAAACTGGCCAGATACTGAGAAGAAAAGAGTTAAGGTCTTACTGTAATGGGTCTGGATGGAGTAAGATATCCACAGTACTTCGAGATATCTCTTCCGGGTCCACAGGACAGATGTTGGGAGTCACGTGGGGAATGCTGCCCTGGTCGCAGCACTTCTTCACTCGGTGAAGTCTGTTCTAAGAAGGAAGAGCCAGCATCACTCCTGCTCAGATTCAAGTGTGGGCTGCCAGTTCTCTATAGCTAACATAACCTAATGTACCTATTTAAGGCTTATATCTACCTATATTAAGGTGCTAGAACTACATTATTAATATCTAAAGTCGCCTCAATAATCCTACTATTAGTTACTAACTGTACAAACACACCCACCAATGGGGAACACAGTCACAAAAAACCAGGGCAAATGGATACCAGGCCTATGCGAATATTATGCACTTGGTATCTGCAGGCATGGAAAATCTGGGAAATCAGAATGGACATGCAATTATGATCACCCCAGAAAATGACGTGCCCATATGAAAACAGGCAAATGCAACCTCCCGTCCTGTAAGTTTTTCCACCCTGAAATGTGCCACACATCAATTCAGGAAAGACAGTGCTATAACTTATATTGCCAGGCATACCACCTAAAGGGTACGAGACGACACAGAACATCCAGACCATGGCAAAACCTGGGTAGCCACAGCCACTCTGGAGAGAGAGGTTTTTTAGTGCCAGGAAGGAAAAATAGCTGGCAGGAAATGACAGAAATTGTACACCAACTGCAATAATTTATGGAGGGGAATCACAGTCAATGGCCTCCACTCCATTACAACAGATATTAGTGCCAGGAAAAAAAGACCTTCCCCCCATACCACCAATCCAATGACATTCATCTTTTCTAATATACAGGGTCTAAAGCCAGCAACAAACAACAAGGTACCTTACATTCGTGGACTGCTTACAGAGTCAAATGCTGTTTGCGGCTTTCACAGAGACCCACATAAGAGATCACTTGGACAATGAAATATGGATCCCAGGCTACAACCTATACAGGTGTGACAGAGTGAACAGGCAAAAGGGGGGTTGGCCTGTATATCACAGAGTCACTTATATGTTCAGAACTACTAAATGCCTCAAATGATGTAGTTGAAGTATTAGCAATAAAGATCGAGAAACAAACCCTGGTCATCGTGGTTGTCTACAAGCCCCCGTATGCAACGTCCCAACAATTCCAGGAACAGCTTCTGAAAATTGACCACTGTCTGGAAAATCTTCCAGCTCCTGCCCCCAACATCTTGCTACTGGGGGATTTCAACCTCAGGCACCTAAAATGGAGGAACATTGCAAACAATGTGGTAGCAGAGATAACACCAGGAGGCAGCTCAGATGAAAATTCACACATGCATGAACTTTTAAATCTCTGCACCAAGTTCACCTTAAACCAGCAAATAGTAGAGCCCACAAGATTAGAGAATACCCTGGACCTCATCTTCACCAACAATGATGATCTGATACGAAATGTCATCATATCAAAAACAATATACTCAGATCACAACATAATAGAGGTCCAGACATGCATGCGGGGAGCCTCAGATCAACAAAATGTAATCAGCCACGAGGGAACTTTCTCCAAATTCAACCTCAATAACAAAAACATAAGGTGGGACCAAGTAAACCAAGTCCTAAATGATATAAACTGGGAAGATTGCCTAAGCATCACGGATCCTAACCTATGTCTAGAACAAATTAACTCTGGGGCACTCGAGGTTTGCTCAAGGCAAATTCCCTTAAGGAAAAGGAGGAGAAGATGCAAACTAGAAAGAGAAAGGCGCTCCCTATACAGGCGAAGGCAACGAATAACGGAGCGGCTACAGGAGGCCAATATATCTGAAATACGTAGGGAGACACTAGTCAGAGAAATAGCAAACATCGAATTAAAACTAAAGGAATCTTACAGGAATCAAGAGACGCGGGAAGAACTAAAAGCCATAAATGAAATTGAAAGAGACCCAAAGTATTTCTTTTCCTATGCAAAATCAAAGTCGAGAACAACAACCAGTATTGGGCCCCTTCTTTAACGGGATGGGTCCTACACAGATGACAGCAAGGAAATGAGTGAGTTTCTTAAGTCCGAGTATGACTCAGTTTTTAGCGAGCCACTAACCAGACTGAAAATCGAAAACCTAAATGATTGTTTTTATGAGAGTGGCACAGAACTTGACAGATGCATGCCTTTCTGACATCACCACGACGCCAAATGACTTCGAAAAGGCAATAAATGACATGCCCATGCACTCTGCTCCAGGCCCAGACTCATGGAACTCCGTGTTCATCAAGAACTGCAAGAAGCCCCTATCACATGCTTTTAACATCCTATGGAGAGGGAACATTGACACTGGGATCGTCCCACAGTTACTAAAAACAACAGACATAGCCCCACTCCACAAAGGGGGCAGTAAAGCAATAGCAAAGAACTACAGACCAATTGCACTAACGTTCCATATCATAAAAATCTTTGAAAGGGTTCTAAGAAACAAGATCGCCACCCATCTAGATACCCATCAATTGCACAACCCAGGACAGCATGGGTTTAGAGCAGGCCGCTCCTGTCTGTCCCAACTACTGGACCACTACGGCAAGGTCCTGGATGCTCTAGAAGATAAACAGAATGCAGATGTTATATACAAAGACTTTGCAAAAGCCTTTGACAAGTGTGACCAAGGTGTAATAGCACACAAAATGCGTGATAAAGGAAAAACAGAAAAAGTTGGTAGATGGATCTATAATTTCCTAACATAAAGAACACAAAGAGTAGTAGTCAACAGAGTAAAGTCTCAGGCAGCTACTGTGAAAAGCTCTGTTCCACAAGGCACAGTACTTGCTCCCATCCTATTCCTCATCCTCATATCGGACATTGACAGGGATATAAGCCACAGTGCTGTGTCTTCCTTTGCAGATGACACCTGAATCTGTATGACAGTGTCCACCGTTGAAGACACTGCAAGACTCCAAGCAGACATAAACCAAATCTTTAAACGGGCTGCAGAAAACAATATGAAGTTCAATGATGAGAAATTTCAATTACTCAGATACAGAAAACGTGAAGAAATTAAAATCTCATTGGAGTACAAAGCTAATTCCAACCACACAATAAAGCGAAAAACTAATGTCAAAGACCTGGGAGTGATCATGTCAGAGGATCTCACCTTCAAGGACCATAACAAAGTAGCAATTGCATCTGCTCGAAAAATGACAGGATGGATAATGAGAACCTTCAAAACCAGGGATGCCAAGCCCATGTTGACACTTTACAGATAGCTTGTTCTATCTAGGCTGCACACTAACTGCACCTTTCGAGGCGGGTGAAATTGCTAACCTTGAAAATGTGCAGAGAACCTTCACCGCACGCATAACCGCGATAAACCACCTCAATTACTGGGAACGTTTGAAATTCCTAAACCTGTACTCTCTAGAACGCAGGCTGGAGAGATACATTATTATATACACATGGAAAATTCTCGAGGGTTTAGCACCAAACTTGCACACAAATATCACTCCCTACGAAAGCAAAAGACTCGGCAGGCGATGTAACATCCCCCCAATGAAGAGCAGGGGTGCCACTAGCACGTTGAAGGACAACACAATAAGTGTCAGGGGCCCAAGATTGTTCAACTGCCTCCCAGCATACATCAGGGGGATTACCAACAAACCCCTCGCTGTCTTCGAGCAGGCACTGGACAGGCACCTAAAGTCGGTACCTGACCAGCCAGGCTGTGGTTTGTACGTTGGACTGCGTGCGACCAGCAGTAACAGCCTGGTTGATCATTCTCTGGTCCAACAGGAGGCCTGGTCACAGACTGGGCCGCAGGGGCGTTGGCCCCTGGAATTCTCTCCAGGTAAACTTCAGGTAAACTCATATATTGTAGGTTGTGGTTCGTGGGTGCGGTGTACCCTTTTCTTGATGAGGATATTGCAAGGTTGCAGAAGAGAGTCTTGATGTTTATTTCGGGTTATGGTAAGCACTGGTTGAATCAGGGAATAGTAATGGCAAGGGTGGGGCTAGGGGGGTTGGGGTTAATACCATTGAGTCGTAGATTATTGGGTGTTTATGTGAAGCAGGAATTTCTGGTTTGGGGTGTATCATGGGGCACGGGTAGATCAGGTTATGCAGGTGGGTTAAGGTGAGTAAGCTCGATAGGGTGGGGGACAACAAGGAGGTAGTATATGGAAAAACAGAGTTTCCACTGTATGACTGGAAGCGGGTGTGGTACTGGTTACGAAAGATGAAAGTGCCATCAAGGGTGAGGGAAACTGGATAACGTTTTCTGCATGGCATTTTGGAATCTCGGGCACAGGTTTTCTGCATGGGTTTAGTAGGGGATGGGTTGTGTCCTCGTTGCGAGTTTTTGGATACGGCGTATCATTCCGTATTTTTCTGTGAAGGGTTGGATGAAGTGCATGTATGGATTGGAAGGGTAGTTAGGAGAGTGGGAGGGGGGTCGTTTTTAAGGGCCTTGAGTTTGGATTTTGGAGGCTATCAGGAAGACGTTCGAAGGGGTTTGGTGTATCTAGTATTGGATTTTATGCATGTTTCCTGGGGTATGAGGGAGGTGCAGGTGAAGGTTCGAATCAAGGCATCGGCAGCTCGTTTTTATAGGATGCGCTGTAAGAACCAGGAGCTGTATGGGAGACATTGGGAAGGGGCTTTTTTGGCGGGTTATATGTTGATGTCTTTGGATACGTTGAGGAGAGGGACAGGCGGCCGATGACAGGGGACTGGTCGGAGGAAAGGTTGGGTTTTAGGAGGGGTGGCAGTGATGTGTTTGTGTGAATGGGGGGGCACCTTTGGTCTCGGGTGGGCATAGAGATTGGGTTTTATTAGGAGGATGCAAGTTGAAGTAAGGACAAACGCAGACATGGGGGTGGGGTGTTTTTGGGTTACAGCTTGACTAAGGATGCTGTGCACAGGTATGCATTGTGACTTCAGACTTCCGGAAACAAGGGAAGGTTATGTCAGGGAAGACATGACGGGGGTGCTTTCGACTTTGCAGGTGGAGAGCTGTGGGGGATCTGGATTGGTGGGCCTGTTGTACAATATATGTGCTTTGACTAGTATGTTTTTCTAATTATTATAATTGTACGACCATTATGTTCCTGAGCGGGACTTTTATGACAGTTTCTTTTTTTTTTTTTTTATATATATTTATGCTTGTTTATTTTGTGTAGGTATTTCTTGATGTCATTCATATTATGTATATTGTGTTGGATGGTGGGCATCCTTGTATGCTTTTGTTTTCATTACTGTAACTTTTATCATGGATCATGGCATAGCAATTCAATTTGCTTGAGTTTGTATTTTGTATTGAGGGCTGGTTGTGTAGAAATGTATATGGTGAAGTGTTTATCTTGAATATGTTTATAAACATGTGGCGTTGTAGTTCTTGATTTTGACGTCACTGGGTGTTTTTGTAATATGGGGTGAGATACATGTGCCCAGGTTTTCTTGTTCTTTGTGCAATCTATGTTAACATGTGTTATGTATTTTTTGCGTCTAAAAAAAAAAGTTAGAGTTAATGCCGCGTTCATTATTCATCTGCTTGTATCCCGCTTTAAAATTGAATAAATCATAATTTTTGCCTGGTAAAAAGATGATAAAGACGACATAGATCATTACAATAAATTATTTTTGAAACGAAGAACTGTAAATGGTCCAATTCTGACTGAATTGGTTATTTGTGTATCCCATGAAGGTTGGGTTTGTGATTTAAGATATAGGATGTGAACACAACCATTCTTTATATGATATTTATCTGTCGTTATAATTTTGTTGTATAAACAAAGAAGAAAGTAACAATATTACTACAACATAATGTATATTATATTATCTAGTCATAAGATGTTTTATTACTAGATGTTATATATATAAATTTGTAATTCTGGGAAACAGAAATGATGCCATTTACCAGTAAGAAATATATTTCCACTACTCTTATAATTAGAATGACAATAATTCAATGTTATTTAAATTATAATAAGTTATGAAGTGTAAACTAAATATTAAAAAAGTTATATTACAACAATTTTCGTAAATGTCGACATTGAGTTGTTGGAGGGAATCTGTGCTGCTGCTGCCTCTTCGGTCACGTGACTGAGGGGGGGAAGGAGGCCGGCTGGTACGTAAACAAGTACCCGGCACTCCAACTAGTGGTCTCTCAATCTGCGTAGACCATACATAAAAGCCTAATACAGTTCAAAACATCCATTAACAAACATGTAAATAAGAGGTAATATCCTAGTATCATGATACTCGAGGTCAGATAATAATATAAGGCCAGAAATCTATACTTTAGCTAATAGTGTAGAAATCCACTATATAATATTAAGTGAAACCTTAGAATATTACTCTATAAAATGTTGGGCCAGGGCATACCCGTAACACTTATCACTAACAAGACCCTAGAGTAAGTTATATTATGTTAGTTATCACTAACAAGACCCTAGAGTAAGCTTTATTATGTTAATTATCACTAACAAGAATCTAGAGTAAGCTTTATTATGTTAATTATCACAGGTCATTCAACGCCCAGCTCTGGTTGTGTGCGGGTGCTTGTCATGACCTCTGGTGGCCGCATCGTGAAATTTTATTTTCACTGACATGGCGGAAAGCTACAGAAGGTGGGTTAATACTGTTGGAATTGAGATTCTACAGGAAGCAGTGTACCCGTCCAACGCAGATATTGTACTACCAGCGATTTTGCAGATGTGCTGGGTATGGACCATTCGGAATTGTATGGGATATCCCTTAATGGAGCGAGGAGGCTATTTGTGAAGTTTGCGTGTTCAGCGGCGTATCACAGGATTGTGGATACGTTTCAGGACAAGAGGCTGGTGGTGTTAGCAGGCCTAGAGGTATGTGTCCATGATGTGTCAGCCACTTGTAAGTGGCCGACACACAGCTTGCTGCTGTTTAACAAATAACGACAACAAACAAAAGTTTATTTATTTTCAAAGGTTACAATGTGTGTTTACTTTTCATAATATGATTGGAACAAAGAAGCCACTATCATGCCCAGGCATTTTGGGTAGACTTAACCTAATACTTAAAGACTACTTAAGTCTAGACAGGTGAAGACTGGTAGATTACAAATATTCAGTATGTTACTCTATTATTAATGTGAGGTGGAGTAAGTTTATTTAGGCACAGTTACACAAATAATAAAATCTTTATTTCTACAAGTACATGTAGTACAAGGTATCCAAGGTATACAGACCTGTAGTGGTTGTAGGTTAATAAAACCCAGAGTAACAATAACAATGTACTCTCCAGGGCCGCTCCATAACAACAACAACAATAACAAAACAATTATAAATGACTGAACCAAACAAACAGTATTCAATCCTCCTACTGCTCGCAACCCCTTACATTCCTCCTTTCCTAAATTACATTATATCATCCAACTTATAAATCCAACCTATCTGGAGGTTTGACAACTCTGCTAGAACGCCGGAGAATTGGAGGGTTTGCGCTGTCCTGAGGTGCCTCCTCTTCTCTCACCTGGCTGGTTCCCTTAGCAAGCCTCCCAGGAGGTTCTTCCTGTATGCTAACCTGCTCTTTAAGTTTATTACCATTATTATCTGTTGTGGGCAGTTCCTCTAAACCACTCCTTACTGCTTCTGGTACTGTTGGAATCAGTGGTTGCTCTCCACTCCTAAACCTTGGCATGAGCTGATCTATATGCCTTTTCCATATCATGTTACTAAACCCTCTAATTAACACTTTGTAATTCCTAACCCCTAATACCTCCACAATTTTTCTTTCTACCCAAGGGTCACCTTTCCCAAAATTCCTTGCATACACAGCATCATCAACCTTAAAATGCTTCACCACTCCTTGAAAGTCACCAGCAGGCATGTTAGACAATGAATTGTCCTCTTTAACATTACATTTGACAGCCGATACAGGGACTTTGAAAGTCCTATGAAACATCATTTCTGCTGGTGTCTTATTAGTGGAGGAATGAACAGTTTTCCTATGGTTATATAAGAACCTACATAATCTGGTATTGAGAGATCCTTTTGTAAACTTGTGTAACCCTTCCTTCAATGTCCGTACCTCTCTCTCTGCCAGACCATTTGATGATGGATGGTATGGGGCTGGAGTAATATGTTCAATACTATTCTTACTAAAAAAAAACTTCCAGTTCTTGGGATACAAAGTAAACAGCATTATCTGACACAACTATGTCTGGTAACCCAAAATTACAAAAGGATTTCCTCAGTAACTTAGTAGTCACTGTGGATGTCATAGAACTAGTGACTTGCACATCTAAGAATTTTGAAAAAGAATCCACAATTACCAAAAAATATTTGCCCTCAACTGGACCTGCATAGTCTATATGCACTCTAGACCATGGTTTCCCAGTGCTGGGCCAAGATAGGACAGGAGATGAAATTGGCTTAAAATTCTGAAAACAAATGGGACAACTCTTTGTCACTTCTGCAATATCTTGGTCCATCTTTGGCCACCAGACCCACTGCCTAGCTTCTGCTTTCATAGCATTGATACCATTATGACCTATATGCAGATACTCCAATACCTTACATCTCAACTTTACTGGCACTACCACTCTGTTCCTATACAATAATACATCATCATGAACAGTCAGATCTGATTTGACTGAATTATAGTCAGATAAAAATACATTATTTTTACCCCAACCATATTTAACATTATGTACTACTTGGGATAATACAGCATCTATCCCAGTTTCCTCTTTGATTTTGTCAAATGATAAATGTTGGAAATCGATGGACTCAACTAATCTTACATATTCTGAAGGTGTACCTGACTCTAAGCTGTGATCTTCAATAGGTAATCTACTAAATGCATCTGCAATAACATTTTCCTTGCCAGCCTTGAATGACAACTCATAATCATACTGAGCTAATAACAGAGCCCAACGCTGAATTCTGGCATTTGCATTTACTGGAATATGTTTTCCTTTTCCAAACAACCCTAGCAATGGTTTATGATCTGTGCGAGCAACAAACTTTCTCCCTAGCAAAAAATATCTGAATTTCTTAACAGCATACACCAAAGCTAGACCTTCTTTATCAAGTTGAGAATAATTCTGTTCTGCTGGAGAAAGTTTCTTACTAGCAAAATACACAGGTTTTTCCTGGCCATTTACTACCTGGATTAACACACATCCAACACCCACAGAAGAAGCATCAACCTCAATTATTAATGGATGCTCTCCCGTAAAATTAGTCAACAAAGCTGAACACACTAATTGTTTTTTAATCCTTTGAACAGCTTCCTCTTCCACTGTAGACCACTCAAATGTAGCGCTCTTTTTTAACAAATCATACAGTGGTGCCAAAATTAAAGAAAAGTTCTTAATAAACATACAATAATATGTCACCATCCCCACAAAGGACTGAACTTCCCCTACAGACGTAGGTGAAGGTAAATTCACAAGAGCCTCCACCTTCTGAGAAGAAGGTTTAATACCTTCCCCTGAAATTTCATACCCCAGATATTCAATAGATCTGGTTTTCAACACTGACTTATTCTTATTTAGTACTACATTATGCTTCTGTAAAATACTCAACACCTGCCGGAGTCTAACATCATGCTCAGCTTCTGTGGCACCACATATTATGATATCATCTAAATAGGATGCTACCCCATCCAGTTTAACAAACAATTGGGAAATAAATTTCTGGAAAATACCAGGAGATGAGGAAATTCCAAAGGGTAATCTCTTATATTTATAAAGTCCCCTGTGGGTATTAATTACTAACAGTTGTTGGCTCCTCTCATCTACAGGTATCTGTAAATAAGCATCCTTTAAATCTAATTTTGTAAATATTTTACCTTTACCTACTACAGACAATAATTCCTCAATCCTGGGTAAAGGATATCTTTCACAATGAATTTGCTCATTTACATATTTAAAATCCCCACAAATTCTCATAGACTTACAATCAGCCTTCAGTACTGGCACAATAGGTACAGACCATTCACTATGCGATATAGGCTCAATAATGCCTTTCTGCACTAGTTTTTCTAATTCTTCCTCAATCATCTCTTTGTGAAAAAATGGTACTGGCCTTGCTTTCACAAACTTAGGGACAGCATCACTTTTCACATGAATTTGTGCCACGATGCTGGAGATAGGTTTACTAGAATCTACCCTAAAATTATCTAACATTTCTTCAGCACTGTCTAGTTTGTTAATTTTGGTAGATTCATCCAATCCAGCAAGGTAAATCCCTACCTTTTTCATGAGGTCTTTCCTCACAAGTTACTATTATTGGATTTCACTACATAAAACACTTGTGACACCTCTAATTTATTATATCTTACCGGCAAAACCACCTGTCCCAGAAGGTTTATTTTACCATTATCATATGCAGTTACCCTCCTAGAACATGGTTCAATGTGCCCCTTTACTGCCTCTACCCAGTCTTTGGATAAAGTCGAGATGGACGCCCCACTGTCAATCTCAAAGGGTATCTGTTTATTGTTAATGATAAACCCATATTTCTCTGCCTTCATGGAAAACACACTATCCTCTAAGGCATATAAGCTCATCACTTCCTCATCTGCCGAACTATCACCGCCATCCAGCACCTTAATTGACTTTGTTCTAGGATATCTCGGTGACTGCTGTGTCCTTGCTGTCCTGTTTTTTTCAATACTCGATTTTGATACAGCCTTAGGAGACACTTTTGAAAATTTCTCACTACACACTCTTCTCAAGTGGCCTTTCTTATGACACTTATTACAGAAAAAATCTTTAAACCTACAAGTACTACTACTGTGCTGGAACCCACAATGTTTACATTTCACAGCATTAATCACTTGTACCGCAGGAGCAGAGTTCTGATCTGTAACAAATGCCTGTTCCAAGTTCAAAAGTTTGTCAAATAGTTTTGCAGACTGCACACTTTGCAAATCCAAATTTTCTGCAACTAGGTGAGGAAAATACACTTCATCCACCACCGCCATAAACAACTGGTCCCTCACTCTGGGGTCAAATTGTCCCCCAAAGGTACAGTTCACAGCCAACGCTTTTAAATCTGTATATAATTCATGCAAGGACTCACCCTGTCGTTACTTCCTCTGCTGAAAAGCCAACAAACTGCGGTGGTAGGCTGGTTTCACTGCATAATAACTTTTCAGTGCCACGACTAAGTCGTCGTAACGCTTCGTGTGTGGTAAATCTGGAGCACACACATTACCTAAAACACTGTAAGTTTCTGATCCCAGGGACACTAGCAAGAAATTCCTCTTGTTATCTTGCTCTTTAATTCCTAAGTGAGCGAAATTGGCTTCCAATAAGCTTAGCCAAAGCTCCAAAGAAATCTTACGTGGGTCGAAAGGTTCCAACCTTCCTTGTGATGCTGCCATGCTGCCACTTGTTGCTGCTGTATCACCGTTCTGCTGCAATGTCCTCGGCTGGCAATATCCCTACTACTTCAGGCCACATTGGCCCACTATCCTTGGCTCTGATGATCCCATCCTCGTCGCCACTGTAGTGGTTGTAGGTTAAGAAAACCCAGAGTAACAATAACAATGTACTCTCCAGGGCCGCTCCATAACAACAACAACAACAATAACAAAACAATTATAAATGACTGAACCAAACAAACAGTATTCAATCCTCCTACTGCTCCCAACCCCTTACAAGACCATTGCTGACATCAACGACATACTACTGTATAGAAAGCGCCTTGTTATGCAGAGCATTTTGGGCAAATTAGGTCAGTTTTTTCTCAGGATGCGACCCACACCAGTCGACTAACACCCAGGTACTCATTTTACTGATGGGTGAACATAGACAAACGGTGTAAGGAAACACCCCCACTGTTTCCACCCTTGCCGGGAATCAAACCCGGACCCTAACTGTGTGAAGTGAGAGCTTTTGCCACCAGGCCATGGGCCACAATTATCATACAGTGTAAATTACTTAGGAAATCGGAAAAAAAGTCAGTGTTTCCTTAAGACACCTTCTGTCCAGTGTTTATCACAGTATGCAAAAACGCTATGTACATAAAGGGCCCGAAGATCTGGAACTCGCTACCAGAACTAGTAAAAGATCCCCTGACTACTTATAAATTTAGTACTTTGCTAAAAAATCACCTTTCAATATTAACCAAATCAACCAAAACAACTGCTAATTAGTTATATTATGTGACTTTTAGGCTTCTAACTTCTGCCAATCCATGAAATATTACTACCTGAACCATTATTTGTAATACTGTACTTATTGTTTTTATTATGTGCAACTTCAAGATTATTATACCTCCACCTTGACTACCTTGCATTAGTATTAAGATTAAATAAGATTGTAATACAGTTAACCACTATTTCTTGTTTAGATTTAAGTAGTTATGTACGTATTAGTAGTTATGTATTAGTAGTTACGTATTAGGATTAGTCTGCCCGAAATGCCCCAGCATGATAGTGGCTTTCTTTGTACTTAGCAAACCAAAATTGTAATTAAACATTGTAACCTTTACAAAGAAATAAACCTTTATCTTTATCTATCTTTTATAAAATAGATACCTGGGTGTTAGTCGACTGGTGTGGGTTGCATCCTGGGACTATTGACCTAATTTGCTTGAAATACTCTGCATAACAAGCGGCTTTGTATGTAGTAGTGTATGTCACTGATGTCAACAAGGACTGTATACCTTGTACATGTACTTGTAAATATAGAGATTAGTATTATTATTTTTAGTATTATTTCCATTTTGGTGCTTGACACCAGCATTACAGAGAGTGGCCCACAGGGGTTAAACATACATAAAATATACTACACAACTTTTGTATCACTGACACCCCTAAAATAAGCTATACAGTGTATTTAGTTACAACTAACATGCTCTAAAGTGAGCTTTATGTTAGAATGAACACTCCCCCTAAATTAAGTTTTATTTATTTTAAAACTAAAATGCCCCAAAAGTAAGCTTTAAATACAAATAGTTTATTTATTTTCTGCAATATACAGGTAATGTAGCTTACATGTAATCAAATATTGTTAAACACTAAAGAAAGCCACCAGCATGTGGTACATTTTAGGCAGACTAATCTTTGTGATCGACACCTTGCCTAGCCCTTCTAGGGCAGGGTAGGTGCCTGAGCCAGAGCTTGCATTCACCTGCGGCTCACAAGACTGCTATTCCCATTAGCTCCCCTGGGGTAGGGAAGATGGCTGACCAAAGATGGGCCTAGCTTCTCCCTACGAGCCCCGTGAGGGCGGGGAATGTGGCTAGGCCTGGGGACCGTTGGTCCCACAGATGAGGAGGTCCCACGTACCTCCTCCCATGGCAGACATTAGTCTGAGATACTCCCGAGAAAGGGAGCGAAGGCTGGGCCACCACTTGGACAAGGCCCGGGCCGGGAGAGTCCCAGCGAATCAACAACAACAACTAATCTTTGTGTTAAATATAACACACCATTAAAGTAAGCTTTATGTATTTATGTTAGTATTAACATGCCCTTAAAGTAAGCTTTATTTGTTAGAGCTAAAATGCTCGTAAGGTAAGCTTTATTTTTGTTAGAACTATTACACCCCTAAGGTAAGCTTTATTTGTTAGTTACCACTAATGCCCAAGTTAGCTAACACTGACAGCTAATCATTGTTTGAACTAACATGCCTCAAGCAAACTTTATTTTAGAACTAAAGTAAGCTTTATTTGTTAGAACTTGCATCTTTAAAGTAAGCTTTATTTATATTATTACCTACAACTAACACACATCTAAAGTAAGCGTTGTTAGTTACAACTAACAAACCTCTGATTTCTGGCACAATGTCTACCTACTGAGGCAGGCAGGCTTGGGTTTAGCGCTAAAATTGATTTTATTTATTATTTATTATTACTGATCTCAGTAGCAGTCAGTGATAATTTATAAGTTAGCAACGAATTACATTATTAACTGGGTTTTACAACAGATATTTTTTCTGTGTAATTTGTTAAAAATGTGTTTTGTTTGTTTTTGTTAGGGTAAATTAGTTTCTTATCCAATGCACCTGTATATAACCCAACTCAACCTAACTGAATCCAGCCTTTACCCAGCCTAATACGTATAAACTTCACCTAACCGAACCTAAACATAACCTTTCCCAGGCTGAGAGAAGGAGTTCAGTTGGATTACAGTTAGTGCCTCTGGCAGAATGTAATTATCTGGAGAGGATTCCGTGGGTAATTACATTCCTCCAGAGGCACCAACTGTAACCCAACTGAACTCCTTCTCTCAGCCTGGGAAAGGTCATGTTTAGTTAGGTTAAGTTTATATTAATACAGTAAGTATTAATTCTGATTCCTTCCTATTAGTCCTGGGTTAGTCTAGACAGTGGAGTCTCTGTTTACTTATTGACAGTTGTTTATTACAACTGAATTTGACTTCATAACTGGTTCTATGGTTTCAAGCTAAGAAAGATTATGTTGGTGTAGTTACATTTGGGAGATGAAGTGATTTTTATTTATAGCTCTAAATTGATTGGCAGACAGGGGATCTTTCGCTGGTTCAGGCACTGTACACACCCATTCTCATATCTATGTCAAAATTTACCGCTCACAGCTTATCTGTGTGAGCTGAGCTCATGAACTACATCAGGGATGCTGACCTCAGTGATGTAGATCTATGTGACTGACAGTGAAAATCCTTTGTAAATTGGTTGTCTGAGAGAGGAGATATGATACAATACATTGGATCCCCGGATTTCGTACAGCTCCTAACTCGAACAATTATGTAAGTGTATTTTTGAAGTGCTTTTGTAAGTGTATTTTTGGGGGTCTGAAATGGACTAATCTAATTTACATTTCTCCTTATGGGAACAAATTCGTTCGGTAACGGCACTTGAACAGCATTCTGGAACAAATTAATGACGAAATCCGGGGGTCCACATGATACAATGTTTGTACAGATATTGATGACATTTGGTTGTGCATGCAGAAAGCCCATAGTAATTCTGAGCATCTTGGGCAAGCTATATGCCTAACTTAAGACTACAATGGCAGTAATTATTATTTTCTTGTATGTAGTATATATACAAACAACAAATTTAGGAATTACAGAGAGAACAAACAAGGAGACAGTTACTTTTTTAAGGTTGAATTATGAGTGCAAGTAATAAGAATAAGAAAAGTATATAGTTTTAAAATACTTGTAGTTGAAAGAATTGTTTATCATATTTAACACGTTTAATTGTTAGATAAGGGAAAGAAGTTGTTGTTTTTTGAAACTGCTGGCAGAGAGATTTCAGGTTGGTAGTTCCAGATTTTGGGTCCTTTTATGCACATTGAGTTTTTACCAAGATTAAGCCAGACACTGAGAATGTTAGAGGTTTTTGTGTCTAGTATTACGCCTATGATTCTGTTTCAACAATAAAGAAAGTGTTTCAGGTCAAGATTGATAGTAGAATGTTTTGTTGTGTATGTGTAGTATGTACAGTAGTATGAGTGACTGTTACGTATAGTAAGTAGATCTGGAAATAGACTGAGTAATCATTCATACTGCAGAACTCAAAAGTACAGATGAATTAGTAACTGAGAAAAACAAGCAAGTTTCAAGATCTGTTTGGCATTTTATTGTAAATCTAATTATTCACTGCAGTTACTTAATATCAGTATGCTCCATAACCTGTGTCAGTATAGAGTAAGAATTAGTATTAGTCTGCCCGAAATGCCTAGGCATACTAGTGGCCTTCTTTGTAATTAATATTTTATAATGTGTGAACCACAAACCTTCAAGTTTTGTTGCTGTCCAAGAAGAGTTTCAGAGAGGGGTTTATATTAGCAATGATTGTCCTTTATATAAAATAAACACAGTAATAAGAGAATATTTTGAATGTTGATTTTAAACTTTGGAAGATTGGTGGCATGTTTTGCCTATTGCTTGCTTGAGTGATTGTTCGTACAGCAGCTTATTTTTTGTTGGGTTACTATTGGCTTTAGGTGAGGTAAGGATAGGTTAGTCATGGGGGAACCTGTGACCTTAAGGCCACATGCAGCCTTCTAGGGCATTAAGTGCAGCCTTCTGGGAACACCTTAAAGTTTTGAACATGTACTCACTAGAGCGGAGGAGAGAGAGATACATAATAATATATACCTGGAAAATACTCAAGGGCCTGGTCCCAAATATGCACACTGCCATAACATCATATTGGAGTGAGAGATATGGGAGGAAGTGCAAAACAAACCCAGTGAGGAGCAGGGGTGCAGTGGGCACAATTAGGGAACACTGTATCAACATCCGGGGTCCCATACTATTCAACATCTTACCAGAAGATATCAGAAACACGTCTACAACAAGTGTAGAAGCCTTCAAGAGGAAACTGGACAAGTATCTTTACCGGGTGCCAGATCAACCAGTCTGTAATGGATATGTGGGACAGTGGGCCTCCAGCAGTAACAGCCTGGTTGACCAGGCAAGGACCAGACGAGCCTGGCCCATGGCCACGCTCCAAGAGTTGTGAGACTCATGAAACTCATCGAAGTTATAAAGGTATTCTGAATGAATCAGAATTGTTCTTGAAGTTATTATATAATAATGAACTTTTTACAAAATAATCAGCATTTAGCAGTATATTTAATCATAATTTCTTAAATGTGGCCTTATTAGATTAGAGCTAACTTTAATGTGACCTTCCAGCATAAAAAGGTTATCCACCTCAGGGTAAAAGTATAGTACAGAACAAGTAATGATGTTGGAGGCACATAATAATCTCTCTTGTACATAAATGGTAAACAGTACCAACAAGATGCAGAGTTAGACACTTGTGCAACATCTGGGTATCTTTATTAGTAGACATTTTGCCATCCAGTGGTTTTATCAGTATAATACAAGGACATAATGTGAAGAATTATATACAAAAGATGAGGTAATCAGTCATGGAGCTTGGCGCTGAGGGACTGATTACCTTTTCTTTTGTATATAATTCTTCACATCACGTCCTTGTATTGTACTGATAAAGGCACTGGCTGGCAAAATGTCTACAAATAAAGATACCCAGATGTTGCACAAGTGTCTAATTCTGCATTAATCTTTCTTAGAGAAGATACTGCTTTAGAGGCCTTTTTGGTTATGTGCTGTATTTTACATTACTGTCAAGGTATATATAGACTTAGATCATTTTTCCTTTCTCATCCATCTACTTTAATTCCTGGAGCTTCTCTTTTGTGAACCCCTTGCTGTGGTCATGAATTATTTCCATGTCCTCTTCATCAACCTTCAGCTCCATTGCCTCACTAAGAGTGAGTCTCCTAATTTACATCCTCCTCAACCTCAAATCTTTCCAAGCCATAAATGACTGAACACCACAAGTTCTTCCAGGTTGCATTGAGGTAAGTCATAAATGACTGAACACCACAAGTTCTTCCAGGTTGCATTGAGGCAAGTCATAAATGACTGAACACCACAAGTTCTTCCAGGTTGCATTGAGGCAAGTCATAAATGACTGAACACCACAAGTTCTTCCAGGTTGCATTGAGGCAAGTCATACCTTTACCTTTGATATACCTTTGAAGAGTTTCGAGAGTATCTACTCTCTGAGCCCGGCCATGGGCCAGGCTCGTCTGGTGCTTGCCTGGTCAACCAGGCTGTTGCTGCTGGAGGCCCGCTGCCCCACATATCCATCACAGCCTGGTTGATCTGGCACCTGGTGAAGATATTTGTCCAGTTTCCTCTTAAAGGCTTCTACACTGGTTCCAGCCGTGTTTCGGATATCTTCTGGTAAGATGTTGAATAGTCTGGGACCCCGGATGTTAATACAGTGCTCCCGTATTGTCCCCACCGCACCCCTGCTCCTCACTGGGTTTATTTTACACTTCCTCCCATATCTCTCACTCCAGTATGTTGTTATGGCAGTGTGCAGATTTGGGACCAGGCCCTCAAGTACTTTCCATGTATATATTATCATGTATCTCTCTCTCCTCCGCTCCAATGAGTACATGTTCAAGACTTGAAGGCGTTCCCAATAATTTAGATGTTTCAATGGCTCAATGTGAGCCGTAAACGATCTCTGGATTTGTTCCAGCTCTGCTATTTCTCCTGCCCTGAACGGGGCCGTCAGCACTGAGCAGTATTCTAAGTGAGGGAGCACTAGCGATTTGAATAGTGTCACCATCGGCATTATTTCCCTTGTTTTGAAAGTTCTCAATACCCACCCCGTCATCTTCCTGGCTGTTGTGATCTTTGTCTTGTTATGGTCTTTAAACGACAGATCAGCAGACATAATTATTCCCAAGTCCTTTACGTGTTCCTTTCGTTCTATGTGGTGACCCTCTTGCGTTTTGTATATAGTGTTCCTTTTGAGTTCTTCATTTTTTCCATACCAAAGCAGCTGAAACTTATCACCATTGAACGTCATGTTGTTCTCCACTGCCCATTGGAAGACCCTGCTTATGTCCTCCTGTAATTTTTCAGTGTCCTCTACCGTAGTGACTTTCATGCTTATTTTAGTGTTATCTGCAAATGATGATACAAAAGTGTGCTGGGTGTTTTTATCTATGTCTGCTATGAGGATGAGAAACAGCAGAGGTGCCAGGACAGTGCCTTGGGGTACTGAGCTTTTGACCTCGCTGATGCTGGATCTTGCCCTGTTCACTACTACTTTTTGTGTTCTTTGTGTTAGGAACTCAAAAATCCATCTGCCTACCTTCCCCGTAATGCCTATGGCCCTCATTTTGTGCGCTATCACTCCATGATCGCATTTGTCAAACGCCTTTGCAAAATCTGTGTAAATCACATCTGCGTTTTGGTCGTCCTCCAATGCCTCCGTAATTCTGTCATAATGGTTCAGCAGCTGTGACAGGCATGATCGACCCGCTCTAAAGCCAGGTTACATTGAGGCAAGTCATAAATGACTGAACACCACAAGTTCTTCAAGGTTGCATTGAGGCAAGTCATAAATGACTGAACACCACAAGTTCTTCCAGGTTACATTGAGGCAAGTCATAAATGACCGAACACCACAAGTTCTTCCAGGTTGCATTGAGGCAAGTCATAAATGACTGAACACCACAAGTTCTTCCAGGTTGCATTGAGGCAAGTCATAAATGACTGAACACCACAAGTTCTTCCAGGGTGCATTGAGGCACCGAGTGGAACCTTTATTCCAGGAATTCACTTTGAGCTTCACACAATCTAAGATGATAAACTTAATCTTCCAGAATTTCTTGAGACTGATGACTTCATCTCCTGAAGTCTCTGGAGAGCACTTGACAAGCATCTTCTTGGTATGAATCTTTGAAATTCATAATCACTTGCTGGTCTATAGGCTGAAGCAAGAGTTGTGTTGGGTATGCATATCGTATCTCAAATTTTTCCTCACAACTCAAAACTAAATTCCTTGATGAGAATAAATCATAACTCAAAATTACCATAACTTAGGAACACCATAACT
This sequence comes from Cherax destructor, assembly GCA_009830355.1. NCBI lineage: Eukaryota > Metazoa > Arthropoda > Malacostraca > Decapoda > Parastacidae > Cherax > Cherax destructor. The sequence goes on along the minus strand of WNWK01005009.1, from coordinate 61,176 downwards.
AAAGGGACCACTTTGCTTAAATTTGTTATTTACATATAATTATATCACTGAGCATTTATGTTATCTTCATAACTACAGTAAACATCTGATAAAACACATTAATGGCGGGAGGGGTGACTGATGTAGTCAGAAGTCTGTTATAAGCGGATACAGTCTGCTTATTTGGTCGATTATTGGACAGGGACAAACACCCAATAAAACACTTAGTCTGCTGTATTGATAAACTGTGGGACATGCCAAGAATAAACTAGAGTACAATACAGTATAGTTGAGTTGAGTAATTATTCTTAGCTTCCTGGTGGGTAGATGAGCTTACAGATGTAGTTACCATGTGGTCCAGTGGTGACCTAGAATAACTTGTAAGTCATAGGAGCAGTAAAACTCCAGCAGTAATATTGTAGATGATGTGGGAGACAGACAGGTAGATGGTGAGGGAGATGGAGATGGTTTAATAGATATAGATGGTTGAGGAGATGTAGATGCCTCGGGCATACTGGCTAACATCTACACTGACCTTCATAGCATATTGTTTACTTTTTCTTGCTTCAATGAATATCAAACACTTTTTCTACACCATACTCCTCACACACACTGAAACACCAGCCTCAGCTTCCTCATTTATTCAAGTTTCTATTTAACAGTTAGGGTTACTCACTTCTTGGCACTATCACTCTTTCCGTCGTATATATGTCTTACGAGCGAATGTTTTTGACATAAATATACTCCAAAATTCTAGCGGCTTCAAATCAAGCGGGAGAAAGCTGGTAGGCCTAAATATGAGAGAATGGGTCTGTGTGGTCAGTGTACTCTGTATAAAATAAATCCTGCAACACGCACTGCATAATAACAAAAAAAACTGACCGTGTTTTTGGATTAAAATTCCGACTTTGAGGTGTTTCTTCTTATAGTATTTATGGTTGTGTTCTTGTTTTCTTGGTCTCATTTGATAGAATGGAAGACATATTATAGAAATAAAGATGATTTTGATTGGTTTCACGATAAAAAGGACCTTGAAATGGCACTAAAAGTAGCAGAAATGTTTGATTTTTGTCCAATAAATGTCCAACTGGCCATTCTAATACGCAGTCACGAATGGGTTGACATTATTTATACAATTATTACAATAATGAAGTAGTCTGCATAACAGTAAATCTTCTATTTTTTGTGTGAATAAAAATTCAAAATAGAAAGCAAGAGACGTGACAGATGAACATAGAAAATGTTATTTTAGTGCCAGGAATGTCTGCATTGTTCATTCTGGACCTTATTTTGAAATTGGCATCTTTTTTAATTTGCATGAAATTGGCCAAGTTGCCAATTTCTGACCACTTTATTGGGTAGTTGAAATCGGTAAATGGGTGGTTTCTTGTATACTCAATACTGGCCGAAAATATGGCTCAAAGTGGGCGAAATCGCCGATGCGTATATATCGCCGAGATCACTAAATTTGCGAGAGCGTAATTCCGTAAGTTTTCCATCAAATTTCGTACTTTTGGTGTCATTACCATCGGGAAAAGATTCTCTATTATTTCGTAAGAAAATTTTTTTTTTTTTTTTTTTTCAAATATTTAGTGACAAAGAGACACTTTAGGATTGGGGGTTGTGACAGTCAAAGGATTAAACTGTTGAGGAAAGCTAAAATTAAATGCCCCTTTCTTAATAATTTTCCCCCCAAAAAAATTAAAAAAAAAAAAAAAACATGAAAATAAAGTGTGCAGTGTTGTGAAGTGTTGACAGAAAATGTGTTGATACTATGACAGCAACACTGGGTGTTACTGTGTATTATATAATTATAATTTATGTTAAGCACTAAACCTACATGGGTTATTCAGTGAATGATGTGGCGTAGACTTGATCCTCCGTCTGCTGAGTGCAAGACAGACATGCTTCCTACTTGCACTCACCTAGATGTCATGCGGTGTATTGTAATTTTTTTTTTTATTAACACGTTGGCCATTTCCTAAAGAAGGCAGGGTAGCTCGAAAAAGAAATACTTTCATCATTCGCTCCATCACTGTCTTGCCAGAGGTGCGCTTACACTACACTTATATAACTGCATCATTAACACCAATCCTTCAGAGTGCAGACACTGTACTTCCCACCTCCTGCTGGTTTCCCTGAATCCCTTGCTCACACTCCAACAGCACGTCAAGTCCTAAAAACCATTTGTCTCCACTCCTATCTAACACGCTCACGCATGCTTGCTGGAAGTCCAATCCCCTTACATACAAAAACTCCTTTACCCCCTCCCTCCATTTTTTCCTAGGCCGACCACTACCCCACCTTCCTTCCACTACAGATTTAAACGCTCTCCAAGACATTCTACCTCGTTAAATCCTCTTTAAATGTCTGAACCACCTCAAAAACCCCTCTTCAGCCCTTAGTAACCCCACTCCTCCTCCTAATTTCCAAACTACGGATTCTCTGCATTATATTCGCACCACACATTGCCCTCAGACACGACTTGTTTATATGTAACAGTGAAAATAAACAAACCTGGATGCTGAGCGGATGTTGTGGCACCAACTAGTGGTGGCATATCTGAAGTTCGCTCGTAACTCGTTTTTTTCGTAACTCAAAGCAAAATATCGACTGAGAGATGACTCGTGACTTGGAAAACACGTAAATAAGGGCACTCATAAGTCTAGGTACCACTGTAGTCACAAACACTGGCAGGTGATCATTTTCACATTTTGATATACAAAGTATTTATAGGTGCCAGCAATATTTTAGAACCAACAGGTATTATACACGAAGCAGTCGTCATGTCTGATTCCTGAGCAAGTGAAAATGCGTATTACTTGCCAGTATAGCACTTTGGATATTTTAGGTTATCCTGGTGGGTAATTTACACTATGTATGATAAATGTACTTATGTGTACCTGTGAGACAAAGATAGACAGAGACAGAGATAGACAGAGACAGAGATAGACAGAGACAGACAGAGACAGAGATAGACAGAGACAGACAGAGACAGAGATAGACAGAGACAGAGATAGACAGAGACAGAGATAGCCAGAGACAGAGATAGCCAGAGACAGGCGGAGACAGTGATAGACAGAGACAGAGATACACAGCCAAAGTCAAGCAGCCGGCCTGCCGAACACGTATTACACATAATAATAATATTTTTATTTCATTACAAGTTTACATTGAGATTATGTAATTACAATTATGAACTGAAGTGCAAAGAGCCACTATCATGCCATGGCATTATGGGCAGACCAAATCTAATGGCTTATAGACTACTTAATACTAGAGAAATTGATCAAGTTTGTTATAGTTAAACATTAGTTTTTATTTATAGCAGATAATAAGTTTACTCAGATTACAATCTGAGGATATTACATTGTGACAAGTGTTTTGTAGGTTGGTTATAACAGTAGCAAATATTGAGATTATATTATGGGAAAATAACAGTGAGCGTTGTTGAAAGTAGTTTACACTATGAGAATGTTTCAAGTTGGTGTGGAGGGCAGGTATTTATACTGGAATGTAGTATTTATTAATGTATGAACTTTGGGAATTTAGTTTTGAAGTTTTAAGATTTAGGTAATTGGGAGATTTTTGGTTGAATTGGGTATAGAGTATTTAATTTAGAGTGAGTAGTTAAATTGATGTTCATACCAGGTTATTTTAGTATTTACTGGTAATGAATTCCAGATTTTGGGGTCCTTTATGTGCATAGAATTTTTTCACAGGGTGCTATGGAAACGGAGTATATCAAAAAGTTATCTGTATCTTGTGTTATTGTCGTAGGTCCTGTTAAGGTTGGTGAGGAGAAGTTTGAGTGGAGGGTTCATGTTTGAATGTAATGTTCTATGTATGTAGTAGGCACAAGAATATGTGTGAAGGTTCTTTTCGGTGAGTAGTTTTAGGTTTTTTAATTTTGGTGGAGTATGCTGTCTAGAGTGGGAATTTGTTATCATTCTGACTGCAGCCTTTTGTTGGGTTATGAGTGGTCTAAGGTGATTTATTGTTGTTGATCCCCATGCACAGATTCCATACGTGAGATAAAGGTAGATGAGTGAGTGATATAGTGCAAGGAGAGCTGATTGAGGCACATAGTAGCATATCTTTGATAATATGCCTACTGTCTTTGAGATTTTCTTGGAAATTTGTTGTATGTGTGTTTGGAATTTAAGGCTACTGTAAAGGTGGATTCCTAGGAATTTTCCCTCTGTGAGTCTTGTGATGGGTGAACCATTGGGCGTTATGTTAAGTAGAACATTTGTAGCTCTGTTTCCAAACTGAATGAAATAGGTCTTGTCAGTATTGAGAGTAAGCTTATTAGTCGTCATCCAGGTAGATATTTTCTGTAATTCGGCATTAACAGTATTAGCCAGTATGACTGGGTTTGAGTGAGAGAAGACATATGTTGTGTCATCTGCAAATACTATGGGTTTGAGTAGTTGTTAAGTAAAAGGACACAAATGCAACTAATGCGACATTTTATTGTGGCAACGTTTCGCTCTCCAGGAGCTTTTTCAAGCCGTTACAAGCGATACATGGACACAGAGGGTATATATATATACTCTCCAAGTGAGGTGTAATACTAGTGGAGGTAGAAGTAGTAGTGATATAAGTTGTAGTAGCAGTAGTAATACAATAAGGTAGAACAATCAATTTGCACATGAGTAAAAGGTGATAAAACAATTATATGATTAGTATAAAAATATAGGTTAGACAAATATTTCTGCTGGAGGTTGGAATAGAGAAGGCCTGTAGGAGTGTTCCACATCTATGATGTGCTTGTGTTGAATTAGCAGGAGAGACTATGTGATGGTAGGGTTCACTGTTTTCAGGAGGATTCTTGCTAAGACTTCAGAGATGGTGAAGCTGCCTTTGTTTTGTTTAATTGTGTTAGAAACAGCAATAAGTGCTGATTCAAGGCACTTGCGTCTACGGAAATTAGTTTCTTTGATTACTAGTTGGGCGTCTTTGAATTTCATGAGATGATTGTTGGAATTTCGGTGTTGTACGCAGGCGTTGTTCAGGTTATCGTTCCTACATGCGTTAATGTATTCATTGAGGCGTGTTTCGAGGTTTCTTGCTGTTTCTTTTTACATAAATTCTGTCGCAGCCTCCACAGGGTATAGTGTAGACCCCTGCGTTGACTGGTTCAAGGTGCTTGGATTTTGTCCTGGTTAGATCCTTTATAGAAGTACTTGAAGCGATGGCGACTCTAGTGTTAGCATGTGCAAATACTTTAGAAATGTTGGATGCAACTTGGCTGTTGGGAAGAATTATAACTTTGTTTGGAGTGGAGTTGACGCGTGGAGAATTAATGATCTGAAGAGCTCTTTTCTTGCAATCTTTGATGAAAAGGGAAGGAAAATGTAAATCAGTGAAGGTTTGGTGAATGTATGTACATTCCTCGTCAAGAAACTCAGGACTACAAATTCGGTAAGCTCTTAGGAAGAATCCGATGATGATACCTCTTTTAGTCTTAGTATCTTGACTGGAATAGAAGTGTGTGAGATCATTTTTGTTTGTAGGTTTCCGGTTTCCGGTTTGTCGGTAATTCTACCAATATTATTACATTGAGTAGTTGTGATGCATTCGGTAGGTCATTGATGTAAATGAGGAAGATGAGTGGACCCAGTACACTTCCTTGTGGAACACCGACTGTAATTTATTGTGTGTAAGAGTTAGCTCCATTTGTGTACACGTATTGGCTTCTGTTACTAAGGTATGGTAGTTGAGTGAGTGCCCTCTTATACCATAGTAAGTTAATTTTGTGAGCAGTAAATCATGGTCGACTGTATCAAAAGCTTTACGTAAATCAATGAAGATTCCCAGTGGGACATCTTTCTCCTCAAGTGTGGTGTATATTAGCTCTAGCATGTGAATAATAGCATCATTAGTGTTTTTGTTAGTCCTGAATCCAAACTGACAGGGGTTGAGTACGCTGTGGGAGACGAGGTAGGAATAGATCTGCCTATGAAATAATTTTTCCAAGATTTCAGAGAGCAGAGGTAAGTTATATATTGGTCTATAATTATTCAAGTCTGCTTGATCACCTCCTTTGTGGGTGGGGTGACCCTCGCTATTTTGAGAATTGATAGGAAGGTGGAGAATTTAATGGATTTGTTGAAGTGTTGCAATACAGTGGACCCTCGCTATTCAAACACTCCAAACTCGCCCTTTTATGTAAGTTTTTTATTGTAAGTGCTTTTATAAGTGAAATTTTGGGTGTCTGAAATGGACTAATCTAATTTACACTTGAACAACATTCTGGAATGAAGAATTTTCGAATAGCGAGGGTCCACTGTAATTGGTGACAGTTCCTGAGAAGCTTTTTTGTACATAAAAGGTGGTAAGCTGTTTATATATCCTGGCCTGTTTTTTAAGGGTCTTCAATCTTTCTTCATACGGAAGATTTCTAATGCTATGTATTAATTTTGTTATTCTATGCTGAATGTTTTCCAATGAATTTATATCCATTCTGTAATATGGAGACCAGAACTGAGCTGCGTAATCTAGGTGAGGAATTACTAATGATGTATAAAGCTGTAATATATCCTCTGGACTTCTGTTGCTTACACTTCTTGATATAAATCACAGTAATCTGTTTGCCTTATTACATATGCCCAGGCATTGCTGTCTTGGTTTAAGGTTGCTGCTTACCATAACCCCCGAGTCCTATCGGAGTAATTGAAATTTCTCATCATTGAACTTCATATTGTTTTATGCAACTCATTTAAAGATTTGGTTGATGTCTGCTTGGAGTCTTGCAGTGTCTTCAATGGTGGACACTGTCATGCAGATTCGGGTGTCATCTGCAAAGGAAGACACAGCACTGTGGCTTATATCCCTGTCTATGTCAGATATGAGGATGAGGAACAAGATGGGAGCAAGTACTGTGCCTTGTGGAACAAAGCTTTTCACCGTAGCCGCCCCAGACTTTACTCTGTGTTCTATTTGTTATGAAATTACAGATCCATCTGCCAACTCTTCCTGTTATTCCTTTACCACGCATTTTTTTTGCTATTACACCATGGTCACACTTGTCAAAGACTTTTGCAGAGTCTGTGTATGGTAAATTAGACACATATGCAACACTTGGGTATCTTTATTGAGGAAACGTTTCGCCACACAGTGGCTTCATCAGTCCATACATAGGAGAATCGTGAAGAACAGGAGGAGTGTGAGGTTGTCAGGCCCTCAATCTTGAGTAGATGTTGTCAGTCCATCAATCTTGAATAGAATAACAGCATATGAGCAGAGGAATCTTATATACTGTAGACAGGAGAGGTGCAGCAGTTGTAGGAGGTGTCACATTTGTTCAATGTGAAGTAGGTGTGCCAAGGAATAGGCAAGCGAAGAAATCCCTGTATTAAGATACCAAGATGTTGCAGTGTCAGACAGGATGTGAATGAATGGTTCAGAGAACCGACGAGTTGGTAAATTAGACACATATGCAACACTTGGGTATCTTTATTGAGGAAACGTTTCGCCACACAGTGGCTTCATCAGTCCATACATAGGAGAATCGTGAATAACAGGAGGAGTGTGAGGTTGTCAGGCCCTCAATCTTGAGTAGATGTTGTCAGTCCATCAATCTTGAATAGAATAACAGCATATGAGCAGAGGAATCTTATATACTGTAGACAGGAGAGGTGCAGCAGTTGTAGGAGGTGTCACATTTGTTCAATGTGGAAGTAGGTCGTGCCCAAGGAATAGGCAAGCGAAGAAATCCCTGTATTAAGATACCAAGATGTTGCAGTGTCAGACAGGATGTGAATGAATGGTTCAGAGAACCGACGAGTTGGTAAATTAGACACACTCACACTCCTCCTGTTCTTCACGATTCTCCTATGTATGGACTGATGAAGCCACTGTGTGGCGAAACGTTTCCTCAATAAAGATACCCAAGTGTTGCATATGTGTCTAATTTACCAACTCGTCGGTTCTCTGAACCATTCATTCACAGAGTCTGTGTATATAACATCGTCATTCTGTTTGTCTTCTAGAGCATAAGAACATAAGAATGGAGGAACACTGCAGAAGGCCTACTGGCCCATACAAGGCAAGTCCTTATCAAAACCACTATACAAGGCAGGTCCTTATCAAAACTACCACTACCTAAGAATTTACTCCTGTACTCTCGACACCAATCAAACCCAGCCCCTCCAACTCATATATTTGTTCAATCTCTTTTTAAAGCCACCCAAGGTTCTAGCCTCTACCACCCTACTCGGAAGATTGTTCCACGCGTCTACAACTCTGTTCGAAAACCAGCACTTGCCTATGTCCTTTCTAAATCTAAATTTATCCAATTTAAATCCGTTATTTCTGGTTCTTACTTGGTTCGATATCCTCAATATTTTATTAATGTCTCCCTTGTTCATGCCCATCATCCACTTCATTCGGGAGATTCCTTATACGGTAAATAATTTTAGTCATACTTCTCTGTATGTTTTCCAATGAATCTATATCCATCCTGTAGTAAGGAGACCAAAACTGAGCTGCATAATCCAAATGAGGTCTCACTAGTGATGTATAGAGCTGTAAAATAACTTTTGGACACTGTTGTCTTGGCTTTAGATTTCTGCTTACAATGACTCCCAAGTCCATTGGTCCATTGTGGTGGACCTGACTTAACTCAGTGAAGACGTGTCTTGTGTGCTCTCTGTGAATCTGAACAAGATGTCCTCTCTTGAGCTACTCTACCAGCAGCTGAAGGAAGAACTGAGGGTAGCTAAGCTTGACATACAGCGACTGACTGAGGAAAACAAGAGGATTCGTAGTAATCCTCCTGTTGAGAATCCTCAAGCCAAGACAGGAACCTGGACAGTGGCCGGAATGCATGGGACAAAGTTAAAGATCAAGAGGATGGATGGAGAGGTAGAATTAACGAAGAACCAGAAACCTGTTGTGGAAACATCGAACCGATTCTCCGTGTTACCCAATGAATGTGAGTCGACTACAGGGAACATCACGAACGACACCAAGGAAGGTAAGAACATTGTTCTTGTTGGGATAGTCAAATTAGGTATATGGATAGGGCCTTCTGCTTGAAAGAGAGAAGTAGGAGACAGAGGGTTTGCTTTCCTGGGGCTGGGATGGAGGATATTGTTAGCCGTCTGGACGACATCATGAGAGGTAATGGGAGCAATCTTATTATCTGTTTCAGTGCTGGAGGCAACGATGTTGGCAGACGTAGGAGTGAGGACCTGACTAGCAGGTATAGGTCAGCAATATACATAATTAGGAAGAAGGGTGGGAACCCTGTCATATGTGGTATTTTGCCAAGGAGAGGAGTTGGAGATGAATGGCTGTCCAGGGCAATTGGTGTCAATTGCTGGCTGGACAAACACTGTAAGGACAATGCAGTACCATTCATTTGCAACTGGGACCACTTCTATGGCCGAAATGACACGTATGCCAGGGATGGGGTTCACTTATCCAGGGCAGGTGTGGATTTTCTTGCTAGCTCAGTTGAGGGTGTTGTTAGGACTTTAAACTAGGATTAGTTAGAGGAATGGGTTTAGAAATGGAAAATACTGAATGTCGAAATATAGATCTAGGCTTTGATATAAAAAATCTTAACAATAACAAGGACAGTAATAGGTATAGTGGCAAAACAGAATGGAGCAGGAAGGGTAAAGAGAAAGGAGGGTCTTTAAAAGTGTATTATACAAATAGTCGTAGTGCTAGGAATAAGATGGACGATTTGAGATTAGTTGCAAGTGCAGGTAACATTGATGTATTTGCCATAACTGAGACGTGGTTCAATACGAAAAATAGGGACATGCCTGCTGAATGTCATATACAGGGTTTTAAATTGTTCCAAGTAGACAGAAGTTTCGGGAAGGGGGGTGGAGTGGCACTGTATGTCCGAGATCGCTTGAACTGTTGCATAAAAAAGGGAATAAAGTCTGAAATAACATATACAGAGTCTGTCTGGATAGAATTTTCAGAGGGGCATGAAAAATTTATTTTAGGTGTGATATACCGTCCCCCAAACTTAGATAGGGACCAAGGGAGACTACTATGGGAGGAAATTGTTAAGGCCACAATGCACGATAACGTAGTTATTCTGGGTGACTTCAACTTTAGTCAAATTGATTGGAATTTTTTGACTGGGAATTTAGAATCTAACGACTTCTTAGAAGTAGTTCAAGATTGTTTTTTGAAGCAGTTTGTGACAGAACCTACAAGAGGAAATAACCTGCTTGACTTAGTTCTGGCAAACAAGGAAACCCTTGTTAATAATTTAGAAATTACAGAGGAACTCGGCGCAAGCGACCACAAATCAATTAATTTTGGCATTGAATGGAAGTTTCATAGTACGAATAACTCAGTAACGGTCCCAGATTTTCGCTTAGCAGATTACAATGGACTTAGAGAACACTTATCATCTGTGGACTGGGGTAATGAAGAGAGCTATCAATATGACAGTTTTCTGAACACTATACATGCTGCCCAAATAACATTTATCCCATATAAAGATATTAGATCGAATAGAAATGACCCAAAATGGAGGAATAATAGGCTCAAATATCTTTTAGGGCAGAAGAAAGGAATTTATAGGCGTATCAAAAGAGGGGAGGGTCATCTTATGAGTCAGTATATTGACATTAAGAGGGACGTTAAAAAGGGGTTAAGAAAAGCTAAACGGGACTACGAAATTAAAGTTGCTAGGGATTCGAAAACTAACCCAAAAAGTTTTTTCCAGGTGTATAGAACAAAAGTTAGAGATAAGATAGGTCCCCTTAAAAATAATTATGGGTATCTTACTGACAAAGAGAATGAAATGTGCTCTATTTTTAATAATTATTTTCTCTCGGTTTTCACTCACGAAGACACTAATAATATCCCAAGAATTAGGTATTTTAGTGGGCCTGAAGAAGATAAATTATGTAGTATCACTGTCACTAGCGAAAAGATTATCAAACAGATAGACCGTTTGAAGCAAATTAAATCGCCAGGCCCTGATGAGCTTTTTTCAAGGGTTCTTAACGAATGCAAAATAGAACTCTGTGAACCCTTAACTAACATTTTTAACCTATCTCTTCAAACAGGTGTAGTGCCAGATACGTGGAAGATGGCTAATGTAATTCCTATTTTTAAAGCAGGGGACAAGTCGTTACCATCAAATTACCGCCCAATAAGTCTAACATCAATTGTAGGCAAATTACTAGAGTCGATTATAGCTGATAACATAAGAAGCCATCTCGATAGGCATAATTTGATTAATGATACTCACATGAATTCACCAGGGGCCGTTCCTGCCTAACTAATTTATTAACTTTTTTCAGTAAGGCTTTTGAGGCAGTTGATAATGATAAAGAATTCGATATTGTTTATTTGGATCTTAGTAAGGCTTTTGATAGAGTACCACATCAGAGACTGTTAAAGAAAGTGGCTGCTCATGGCATTGGGGGAAAAGTGTTGTCATGGATCGAGTCATGGCTCACCAATAGGAAGCAGAGGGTGTGCATAAATGGGGTTAAATCGGAGTGGGGATCTGTAACAAGTGGCGTTCCTCAGGGATCGGTTTTGGGCCCGTTGTTGTTTATAATATATATAAATGACCTTGACGAGGGAATTTCTAGTGATATGAGCAAATTCGCTGGTGACACGAAGAAAGGTAGGATAATCGATTCAGACGTAGCTGTCAGTGAACTACAGGAGGATTTAGACAAACTCAATTCCTGGTCAGAAAAAATGGCAGATGCAGTTCAATGTAGATAAATGCAAAGTTCTAAAGCTCGGGAGTGTCCATAACCCAAGCACTTATAAGATAAATAACGTAGAACTTAGCCATACAGATTGCGAGAAGGACTTGGGGGTGATGGTAAGCAGCAACCTTAAACCAAGACAGCAATGCCTAAGTGTACATAATAAGGCAAATAGATTACTGGGATTTATATCAAGAAGTGTTAGCAACAGAAGTCCAGAGGTTATATTACAGCTTTATATATCATTAGTAAGGCCTCACCTAGATTATGCAGCTCAGTTCTGGTCTCCATATTACAGAATGGACATAAATTCGTTAGAAAACATTCAGCGTAGAATGACTAAATTAATACATAGCATTAGAAATCTTCCTTACGAAGAAAGATTGAAGACCCTTAAATTACATTCACTTGTAAGACGTAGAATGAGGGGAGATATGATCGAGGTATACAAGTGGAAAATGGGTATTAACAAAGGGGATATAAATAAGGTCTTGAGGGTATCTCTCCAAGAGAGAACCCGCAATAATGGATTCAAGTTAGATAAGTTTAGATTTAGAAAGGATATAGGAAAGTATTGGTTTGGAAATAGGGTAGTTGATGAGTGGAACAGTCTGCCTAGTAGGGTTATTGAAGCAAGGACCTTGGGTAGTTTTAAATTTAGGTTGGATAAATTCATGAGTGAAAGGGGTTGGATTTGAGTGGGAATTGCACATGAGTAAATAAAATTATCAAAGCTTATTTCTTGGGTAGCATTGAAAATTAGGTTGAACAAATATTCTGTTAGTGGGATGGAATGTGAAGGACCTGCCTAGAATGGGCCAACAGGCCTGCTGCAGTGTTCCTCCTTTCTTATGTTCTTATGTTAAGTCTTTTCACATTCTGTATGATCAAGCTCAACTTCACCTAGTTTATAAATTCGAGGGATATTTTCATTACCAAGGACTAGTACTTTACATTTGTCCACATTGAACTTCATCTGCCACTTTTCAGACCAAGGCATTAATTTGTCCAAATCCTCCTGGAGTTCACTGGTATCCTCCTCAGAATGATTCATACGGCCTATTTTTGTATCATCAGCAAATTTACTCATGTCACTTGTAATTCCTTCATCAAGGTTATTTATGTAAATTATGAACAACAATGGTCCTAAAACTGATCCTTGTGGAACGCCACTAGTGACTAATCCCCATTCAGATTTGGCCCCATTAATGAAAACTCTCTGCTTTCTATTGGTAAGCCATGCCTCTATCCATGCTAGAACTTTACCTCCTATACCATGAGCTGCCACCTTTCTTAAGAGTCTCTTGTGAGGTACTCTATCGAAGGCCTTACTGAAATTCAAGTAAACTATATCATATTCTTTATCACTGTCTACTACCTCAAATGTTTTATTGAAGAACGTCAGTAAATTTGTCAGGCAGGAACGACCTCTCGTGAACCCATGCTGAGATTCATTAATCAAATTATGTTCTTCAAGGTGACTTCTAATAATATCAGCTATAATTGATTCTAATAATTTGCCTACTATAGACGTTAGGCTTATTGGACGGTAATTTGATGGAATTGACTTATCCCCTGATTTGAATATAGGAACTACATTAGCTATCTTCCACATCTCTGGCACAACACGAGGACCTTGTCGTAGTGGTCCAGTAGTTGGGACAGACAGGAGCGACCTTCTCTAAACCCATGCTTCCCTGGGTTGTGTAATTGATGGGTATCAAGATGAGTGGCGATATTGCTTCTGAGAACCCTTTCATACACACAATAGAGCGAAAAACGAATGTGAAGGACATGGAAGTGAAAATGTCAGAGGATCTCACCTTCAAATACCACATCTAAGTATATAACTTATCTGCTGGAAAAAGGAGAACCTGGCCTAGTGGCTAAAGCTCGCTCCACACAGCGAGGGTACGAGATGGATTCCGGGTTAGTCGACTGGCGTGTGTTGCATCCTGGGAGAAAACTGACCAAATTTGCCGAAAATGTTCTGCATAATAAGCGGCATTCTATATCTCCACCAAAGTTGTCTGGATATGCAGCTTATAACTTAAGGTCAACCAACTGTTGTGTGATGTATTTCAGAAAGAACTTGCCACATTCACTCCTTACCCTGCAGAGTCGAGTAAACATGCAGTATCATGGTGTCAGAGTATACGCAGGCGATTTTTCCATAAACATTTTTAATCTTTATGCCCCAGCAAACCAGCTTCGACCTGATGCTTTACCAGATCGCATCAATAGCGAACCTACCCTCATACTTGGAGACTTTAATGCCAGATATAAGAATATTGGTTGGTCTATAACAAACACCAATGGAACTAAACTAGTGAAATTTCTAAATGAGCATGATAATGTTCGTATTGTAGACACTACTGAGCCCACTCACATATATGGAGGCATACTAGATCTGTGCCTTGGATTTAATACATCATATACGATCCATGACTCTGTCATAGTTGATGCTCTTCTATCTGATCACTTCCCAAGACTCACAACTGTCAATCTTGATCATATCTCCAGCAACCAAGGAGCTAAATACAGAAGGAGGAAACTTATTCTCAACCCAGAACACAGAGATAACTTTATTAACCACTTGGATCAATGGTATAAGGATTAGGAGCCCACTGGCACACAAAAATTCAATGATGATCTAGTTACCACTATTGAGACTGTACTCACAGATCAAGTGGGCAGGAAAAGAAAACATAAACCTTCCACTAGAAATGACAATAAAAACCAATGTAAATATTATAATGACCCTCAGCTATGCAATCTAACACATGCAGCTAGGAGGATTGGTAAAGCATACCGTGAGTGTAGAACCCCAGAACTTCTCAGAACGTTCCAAGCTGCAGTAACAAATGCAAGAAATAGAAAGCAAGAACTTAGGCAAAAGGAATGGGAACAATTCGTTATTGGATTAAATAGGTCTACCCCTTTAAGGCTGGCATGGAAAGGTATAAATAAAATAACCAGGAAAAATACTGGCAATGTTGCTCATCCTTTTCCACTTAAAAAAGCAAATGACCTCATAAATGACTGGTCCAAAATCTCCAGGCATGAAAATCTGCCATCTCATATTAGAGAAAACTTAGAGAGTGCTTCTGAAGAAATGTTGAAACTGATTAATTTTATGAGCCAAAATATTGATGAGAGTGATTGCCTCTTCACCGAGTGTGAATTAGATAATGTATTAACTGAAGGTCGATCAACTGCTCCTGGAGAGGATGTATAACCTATGATATTCTGAGAACTCTAAGGCACGTGCCTAATAATCCTTTGTTGGCACTGTATAATACCAGTTACATTGAGGGAGTTCTTCCTACTTCCTGGACCAATAGTCTCATTGTGCATATCCCTAAGCCCCAACAGTCTGATACATTTAGACCGATCTCCTTAACTAGCTGTCTTTGTAAAATTTTTGAAAGAATGATACTTAACAGACTGTACTATAGAATCAGCCCCGGTGGCCTGGTGGTAAAGCTCTCGCTTCACGCACGTAGGGGCCTGGTTCTATTCCCGGCGTGGCGGAAACATGTCGAAGGGAGGCTCAGCGACAATATGAAAATGATATAGCATCAAAAGTAAAGTCTGACCCGAAGCTGTTGTATAGCCACATCAGGAGGAAAACAACAGTCAAGGACCAGGTAATCAGGCTGAGAAAGGAAGGTGGGGAGTTCACAATAAACGACCAAGAGGTATGTGAGGAGCTCAACATGAGATTTAAAGAAGTATTTACACAGGAGACAGGAAGGACTTCAGGAATTCAGAATAGGGAGGTATACCAACAAGTGCTGGATGAAATACACACAACCGAGGAGGAGGTGAAGAAGCTGCTATGTGAACTCGATACCTCAAAAGCGGTGGGACCGGACAACATTTCTCCGTGGGTCCTTAGAGAGGGAGCAGAGATGTTGTGTGTGCTACTAACACAAATCTTCAACACATCCATTGAAACTGGGCAACTACCTGAGGCGTGGAAGATGGCAAATGTAGTCCCAATTTTTAAGAAAGGAGACAGACACGAGGCATTAAACTACAGACCTGTGTCACTGACGTGTATAGTATGCAAAGTCATGGAGAAGATCATCAGGAGGAGAGTGGTGGAGCACCTAGAAAGACACAAGCTTATAAACGACAACCAGCACGGTTTCAGGGAAGGAAAATCCTGTGTCACAAACCTACTGGAGTTTTATGACAAGGTAACAGAAGTAAGACACGAGAGAGAGGGGTGGATAGACTGCATTTTTTTGGACTGCAAGAAGGCGTTCGACACAGTTCCTCACAAGAGATTAATGCAAAAGCAATGGATCAGAGAATATCTGACAGGGAGGCAACAACGAGTCATGGTACGTGACGAGATGTCAGAGTGGGCACCTGTGACGAGTGGAGTTCCACAAGGGTCAGTCCTAGGACCTGTACTGTTTTTGGTATATGTGAATGACATAACGGAAGGGGTAGACTCAGAAGTGTCCCTGTTTGCAGATGATGTGAAGTTAATGAGAAGAATCAAATCAATCGAGGATCAGGCAGGACTACAAAGAGACCTGGACAGGCTGCAAGCCTGGTCCAGTAAGTGGCTCCTTGAATTTAACCCTGCCAAATGTAAAGTCATGAATATCGGGGAAGGGCAAAGAAGACCGCAGACAGAGTATAGTCTAGGTGGCCAAAGACTGCAAACCTCACTCAAAGAAAAAGATCTTGGGGTGAGTATAATACCGAGCACATCTCCTGAGGCACACATCAATCAGATAACTGCTGCAGCATACGGGCGGCTGGCAAACCTAAGAATAGCGTTCCAATACCTCACTAAGGAATCATTCAAGACTCTGTATACCATATACGTCAGGACCATACTGGAGTATGCAGCACCAGTTTGGAACCCACACCTGGTCAAGCACGTCAAGAAATTAGAGAAAGTGCAAAGGTTTGCAACAAGACTAGTCCCAGAGCTAAGGGGATTGTTCTACGAAGAAAGGTTAAGGGAAATCGGCCTGACGACACTAGAGGACAGGAGGGTTAGGGGAGACATGATAACGACATATAAAATACTGCGAGGAATAGATAAGGTGGACAGAGACAAGATGTTCCAGAGAGGGGACACAGAAACAAGGGGTCACAATTGGAAATTGAAGACTCCTATGAGTCAAAGTTATGTTAGGAAGTATTTCTTCAGTCATAGAGTTGTCAGGAAGTGGAATAACTTAGAAAGCGACATAGTGGAGGCAGGAACCATACATAGTTTTAAGACTAGGTTTGATAAAGCTCATGGAGCAGGGAGAGAGAGGACCTAGTAGCAATCAGTGAAGAGGCGGGGCCAGGAGCTATGACTCGACCCCTGCAACCACAAATAGGTGAAATAGGTGAGTACACACACACTTGGCTAGCGCTCTTGCATCACGCACAGAGGGCCCGGGTTCAATTCCCGGCGGGGCCGAAACACCATGTGCCTAGGACAAAATGGTAACTAACTAACATACATACAACAGGCCTAGTGTCGAATCGAAATGTGCCTAGGACAAAATGGTAACTAACCAACTCCCCCCTCTATGGGTCATGAGAGGTAAGAGTGTGCAGAACTGTATTTTTACCTTTGAATATTGGTGGTAGTCTACTCTGATGGATAATAGGATACCTGTCAAACAGAGTATTCTCTGTCCTCTACCAAGGCTTTAGAAGCGAGTTTAAAGAAATGTCCCTAGGTACACCGCAGGGAGAAGTTCTCAGTCCCATGCTATTTAATATTCTGATTAATGCTCTCCTATTGTCTACCTCACCTAAACATATAGCTATAAGCTATGCTGATGACATCATGATCCATACAACAGGGCATAAAAAGATGAGTACCGTTCTTAACGAAGTTCAAGCAATTTGTAATCGACTAAGCCTCGTAATATCTTCCTCTAAAACAAAGATATTAACAAGCAAACGACATCCCCCACCCATCTATTTGCAGGGTGAAAACATTAGCTACGTTAAAACTTACAGATATCTTGGTGTAGATGTACCCTTTAACAAATCCACTATACCACAACCAAATAAGAAATGCAAAGATAGACTAAATGCTCTTAAAGCTGTTGCTGGCTACAACCCCAACTATGGTGCCAATGTGATAATCGTGAGAATGATGTACATAGCCTATATTAGGTCCTTAATTGATTATGCTACTCCCATGTTGATATTAGCCAGAGAAAATTCTCTCCGACCCTTGGAGTTAATGCAAAATGAAGCTCTCAGAATTATTCTTGGCTGTCCTAAATCTACAAAGGTTCTTAATATGAGGAAGGAGCTTGGTATTACTAGTATCAGTGATAAGAATGTTGAGATTAATGCTGTACTTGGTATTAGAATGTTAAGAAATGAACCAGATACTGTCACAATGAATCTTACTAAATGTCTAGAAGTAAATACTCATAGATCTAAATAGATTGTGAAAACATGCAATTACATTAGGTTTTACAACCTGCATGAATTGTATCACTGTAGGCAACAAGAGCATTTCACCCCTCCAATCGAAGATGTGTTCATTTAATATCACATACCTGAAAGCCCCTACCAAGAAGCTCATTGCTAGTAATCCCTTCCTTAAATCAATATTTAAAGCAACTGCTCAAGAAGAAATTTCTCGCCTAGCTGGTAGTAATAAGTTATCTCAAGTTATATACACTGATGGATCTAAACAGGAGTCTTCTGGCAGGGCTGCATCTGCTCTTGTTGCCACCTCCCTAGTTAAGAACAATAATAAATCTACTGAACTAGGCATAAGAATTAACAACTGGGCGTCTACACTGCAAACTGAGTTGTTTGCAATCCTAATGGCACTAAAGCTAACTTATGACACTGAGCTTGACTCTATCATCATTACTGATTCTATGTTATCACTGAAGGCTCTTGACTCATATAATGACTCTAAAAGCATGCTCATTGGAGAAGCCATGTATTGATACTCAAAAATCAGGGACAAAGGAATTAATGTACAATTGGTATGGATTCCGTCACACATTGGATTACTCCTTCATGATAAAGTTGATATGTTAGCCAAGAAGAGTACCCAGAAGGAGAATGTAGAATATAACTTTGGTATATCTGTGTCTAG
Organism: Cherax destructor; assembly: GCA_009830355.1. NCBI lineage: Eukaryota > Metazoa > Arthropoda > Malacostraca > Decapoda > Parastacidae > Cherax > Cherax destructor. The sequence goes on along the minus strand of WNWK01005009.1, from coordinate 42,387 downwards.
CATTAGGAATAATATTAGGAGAGAAATAAATAATGAAAATGATTGCTATAGGAATGCAGTTAGAAGCCTGAGTAGAACTATAACCCACTATGATAACATAAACATAGATAAGTATGTTTATGGAGCAATTTGCAATGTGAACAGACTGACTGATGTTGTAGTGGCCAGGCTTAGGCTTAGTACTTCTGGCAGTTTGGGAGACACACAGATGATGATCAAACTAAATGCAAATTATGTGATCAGGCATATGGTCTCTGTCTTCAACATAATGTGCTTAATTGTCCACTTATTGAGGAATATAGAGATAGACAGTATAATAACCTATGTGACATGTCAAGATATCTTATTAGTGAAAATAGGATACCAGTTATATTAAGCAAATTTCCTAAATTTGCTTGTAACAGATAAGGGAACTGTAGATATAAATCTAAATATAATCTCCATGAACGTGCCTATCTGTGCTCATTATAATGTGAGCACAGATGGGCATGTTTGTGGAGCAACTTCAATGTGAACAGACTGACTGATGTTGTAGTGGCCAGGCTTAGGCTTGGCTACAAGTACTTCTGGCAGTTTGGGAGACACACACATGATCAAACTAAATGCAAATTATGTGATCAGGCATATGGTCACTGTCTTGAACACTATGTGCTTAATTGTCCACTTATTGAGGAATACAGAGATAGACAGTATGATAACCTATGTGACATGTCAATATATCTTATTAATGAAAATAAGATACCATTTGTAATAAGCAAATTTCCTAAATTTGCTTGTAACAGATAAGTGAAATGTAGATATAAATCCAAATGTACAACTGTTAACTCTTTTGGGGCCTAGTGCCTAGGTCTTTTGTGTATCCATATGCTCTTGCGCTACCGTCCACAGGATGGATATGGGGTGCACAATAAACTATCCACTTCGGTGGTAAAATCTAAATCTAATCTATATAATAGCAAGTCATTGATGTCAGCTAGGCCTGTACACCTTATACATGTACTTTTAAAAAAATATTATTATTATTATTATTATTATTATTTACACAAATTGGCCATTTCCCACCGAGGCAGGGTGGCACAAAAAGAAAAACAAAAGTTTCTCTTTTCAACTTTAGTAATGTATACAGGAGAAGGGTTACTAGCCCTATTATTACTATAATTATTATTATTATTAATGTTGTTAATGTTATTATTAACCCTTTCAGGGTTTTTGCCATACTATTACGTCTTCGCCAGGTTTATTGACATACTAGTACCATAAATTCTAGCAAAAAGCTCGGCAGGAGGTGCAACATTCCCCCAATGGAAAGCAGGGGCACCACGAGTACTGTAATTGAAGACACAATAAGTGTCAGGGGCCCAAGAGTGTTCAACTGTACCTGGTCAGCCGGGCTGTAGATTGTACGTTGGTTTACGTGTGGCCTGCAGTAGCAGGCTGGTTGGTCAGACCCTGATCCACCTCGAGGCTGCAGGGGCATTTACCCTGAAATCTTCTCCAAGTATACTCCAGGTAATGATATGTTTTATTAGCCAATTAAGAATTATAATCTTAACTTGAGAATGTCACTATCATAAAGAATATACAAAAAAAATTATCTTAAAAATGACTATCAGGAAGCCTAACAAGGTGGTATTGTGGCAGAGTAAAACTGTGGGAAGGAATTAATGGATTGTTTATTTGATAGATATCACCAGTTGTGCTACATGCAAATCATTCTTTTAACACACTACACTTCCACACAAGTCTGGGCTCAATGACAAATGATATACGGAATTTCATTACTCATAAGTTCTTAGTATGAGTTTTCATGTGACTTACTAAACCAGACTTTCGAAAAAATTTTTAGACACACTGAATATTGATATAGTTTTCTCAGTATGAGTTCTCATGTGACCAACTAATTCAGACTTTTGAGAAAAGCCTTTCATTCAGTGTGAACACTGATATGGTCTCTCTCCAGTATGTATTAGCAAGTGTCTTCTTAAATTACCCTTTTTAGAAAAGTCTTTTAGACACACTGAACACTGATGTGGTTTCTCTCCAGTATGAGTTCTTATGTGACATACTAAATCAGACTTTTGTGAAAAGTCTTTCAGACACACTGAACACTGATATGGTTTCTCTCCAGTATGAGTTCTCATGTGATTTACTAATGTTGATTTTCGAGAAAAGTTTTCAGACATTCTGAACACTGATATGGTTTCTCTCTTGTATGAGTTCTCATGTGATTTACTAAACTTGTTTTTGAGAAAAGTTTTAGACATACTGAACACTGATGTGGTTTCTCTCCAGTATGAGTTCTCATGTGATATACTAAATAAGTTTTATGCGAGAAGTCTTTAAGACACACTGAACATCGATATGGTTTCTCTCCAGTATGAGTTCTCATGTGACTTACTAAATGTGTTTTATGAGAAAAGTCTTTTAGACATTCTGAACACTGATATGGTTTCTCTCAGTATGAGTTCTCATGTGATATACTAAATAAGTTTTATGCAGAAGTCTTTAAGACACACTGAACATCGATATGGTTTCTCTCCAGTATGAGTTCTCATGTGACTTACTAAATGTGTTTACGAAAAGTCTTTCAGACATTCTGAACACTGATATGGTTTCTCTCCAGTATGAGTTCTTATGTGACATACTAAATCAGACTTTTGTGAAAAGTATTTCAGACATTCTGAACACTGATATGGTTTCTCTCCAGTATGAGTTCTCATGTGATATACTAAATAAGTTTTATGCGAAAAGTCTTTAAGACACACTGAACATCTATATGGTTTCTCTCAGTATGAGTTCTCATGTGACTTACTAAATGTGTTTTGAGAAAAGTCTTTCAGACATTCTGAACACTGATATGGTTTCTCTCCAGTATGAGTTCTCATGTGATTTACTAATGTTGATTTTCGAGAAAAGTATTTCAGACACACTGAACACTGATATGGTTTCTCGCCAGTATGAGTTCGCATGTGACACACTAATTTAGATCTTTCTGAAAAGTCTTTCAGACATTCTGAACACTGATATGGTTTCTCTCCAGTATGCGTTCTTATGTGACGTACTAATTCTGACTTTTGTGGAAAGTCTTTCAGACATTCTGAACACTGATATAATTTCTCTCCAGTATGAGTTCTCATGTGTTTTAGTAAATTATATTTATCAGAAATCTCTTTTAGACACACTGAACACTGGAGTGTTTTATAGTCTATAATAAATGTGGTCAGAGATACGCACTGAGGTTCTTGAGAAGAAGATTGCTGTAGTGAGTGTGAATGTTGATCAACACCTCTACATTGCATTGCCTCAAAACACAGTTTTTCAGGTGTTTTAAACATAATGAGTAATGATATTCTCAAATATTAATTTAACTATGGTTTTAGTGTAGTCACTGTATTAACACTGTATATACAACATTTACAGAACCTTTAGCTTTGTAACAGTGATATTGGCACTATAAGTGCTTTATTGAAACTACAAGTACCAGAATATATGGTGTCAGAATACCTGAAGTATTGAAACTACAAGTACCAGAATATGGTGTCAGAATACCTGAAGTAGTGAAACTACAAGTACCAGAATATTGTGTCAGAATACCTGAAGTATTGACACAACAAGAGCCAGTCTCAGGTGTAAGAATCCCCGAAGTATTGACACAAGAGCCAGTCTCAGGTGTCAGGATGACCTGCAAAATAAATAAAATATATAGGTAATCTGTTATTATTATTATTATTATTATTATTATTAAACAGTATTGTAAATGAATGGTATTCAATACCGACAAGATGAAAATTAGAGGCATCTGCAACATCTAAGAATCTTTATTGTAGACGTTTGACCATCCAGTGTTTTTTCAAAACAAATTCTAGCATTTTTGGCATTTTTTGTTTGTCTCTTCGAGCGGGTGTGGTGTCTTATGTGTGGAAGATGGCTAATGTAATTCCTATTTTTAAAGCAGGGGACAAGTCACTACCGTCAAATTACCGCCCAATAAGCCTGACCTCTATTGTAGGTAAATTACTAGAGTCAATTATAGCTGATATTATTAGAAGCCATCTAGATAACCATAATTTGATTAATGGTATTCAGCATGGATTCACGAGGGGCCGTTCCTGCCTATCTAATTTATTAACCTTCTTCACTAAAGCTTTTGAGGCTGTTGATCACGATAAAGAATTCGATATTGTTTATTTAGACTTTAGTAAGGCTTTTGATAGAGTACCGCACCAGAGACTGTTAAAGAAAGTGGCAGCTCATGGCATTGGGGGAAAAGTGCTGTCATGGATCGAGTCATGGCTCACCAATAGGAAGCAGAGAGTGTGCATAAATGGGGTTAAATCCGAATGGGGACTTGTAACAAGTGGTGTTCCACAGGGGTCAGTTTTAGGCCCATTGTTATTTATAATATATATCAATGACCTTGACGAGGGAATTACTAGTGATATGAGCAAATTCGCCGACGACACGAAGATAGGTAGGATAATTGATTCAAACATAGATGTCATAGAACTTCAGGAAGATTTAGACAAACTTAATTCGTGGTCAGAAAAGTGGCAGATGCAGTTCAATGTAGATAAATGCAAGGTTCTGAAGCTCGGGAGTGTCCATAACCCAAGCACATATAAGTTAAATAACGTAGAACTTAGCCATACAGATTGCGAGAAGGACTTGGGGGTGATAGTAAGCAGCAACCTTAAACCAAGACAGCAATGCCTAAGCGTACGTAATAAGGCAAATAGATTACTGGGATTTATATCAAGAAGTGTTAGCAACAGAAGTCCAGAGGTTATATTACAGCTTTATACATCATTAGTAAGGCCTCACCTAGATTACGCAGCTCAGTTCTGGTCTCCATATTACAGAATGGACATAAATTCGTTAGAAAACATTCAGCGTAGAATGACTAAATTAATACATAGCATTAGAAATCTTCCTTACGAAGAAAGATTGAAGACCCTAAAATTACATTCACTTGTAAGACGTAGAATGAGGGGAGACATGATCGACGTATACAAGTGGAAAATGGGTATTAACAAAGGGGATATAAATACGGTCTTGAGGATATCTCTCCAAGAGAACCCGCAATAATGGATTCAAGTTAGATAAGTTTAGATTTAGAAAGGATATAGGAAAATATTGGTTTGGAAATAGGGTAGTTGATGAGTGGAACAGTCTGCCTAGTAAGGTTATTGAAGTTAGGACCTTGGGTAGTTTCAAATTTAGGTTGAATAAATTCATGAGTGAGAGGGGTTGGATTTGAGTGGGACTCCACATGAGTAAATAGAATTATCAAAGCTTATTTCTTGGGTAGCATTGAAAATTGGGATGAGCAAATATTATGTTAGTGGGACGGATTGTGAAGGACCTGCCTAGTATGGGCCAACAGGCCTGCTGCAGTGTTCCTCCTTTCTTATGTTCTTATGTTCTTATTGACGAAACATTTCGTCACAGTGGTGAGGGAAGACATGATCGAAGAGTATAAATGATAAATACATGAGTGAGAGGGTTGGATTTGAGTAGGACTCGCACTTGAGTTAATAGAATCTTCAAAGCTTATTTCTTGGGAAGAATTGAAAATTAGGTTGGGCAATTATTCTGTTAGTGGGATGGATTGTGAAGGACCTGCCTAGTATGGGCCAACAGGCCTGCTGCAGTGTTCCTCCTTTCTTATGTTCTTAAGTGGAAGAAGGGTATTAACAAAGGGGATATAAATAAGGTCTTGAGGATATCTCTCCAAGAGAGAACCCGCAATAATAGATTCAAATTAGACAAGTTTAGATTTAGAAAAGATATAGGAAAGTATTGGTTTGGGAATAGGGTAGTTGATAAATCGGACTAGTAGAGTTATTGAGGCTAAAAATTTGGGTAGTTTCAAATTTAGGTTTGATAAATATGAGTGAGAGGTTGGATTTGAGTGGGACTTGCACATGGGTGAATAAAATTATCAAAGCTTATTTCTTGGGTAGCATTGAAAATTATGTTGGGCAAATATTGTTAGTGGGATGGATTGTGAAGGACCTGACTAGTATGGGCTAACAGGCCTGCTGCAGTGTTCTTCCTTTCTTATGATCTAATGTTGTGGATGTGTGGATTGGTCTTCCGAGGTAACTTTAAAAAGAGATTGGACAAATATATGAGTAGTCGTATTGCTAGGAATAAGATGGACGAGTTGAGATTAGTTGCAAGTGCAGGTAATATTGATGTTTTTGCAATAACTGAGACCTGGTTTAATATGAAAAATCGGGACATGCCTGCTGAATGTCACATCCAGGGTTTTAAGAACATAAGAAGAACATCGAAGGACGACATCATGAGAGGTAATGGGAGCAAACCTATTATCTGTCTCAGTGCTGGAGGAACGATGTTGGCAGACGTAGAGTGAGGAGCTGATTAGCAGCTATAGGTCAGCAATAGACAGAATTAGGAAGAAGGGTGGGAACCCTGTCATATGTGGTATTTTGCCAAGGAGAGGAGTTGGAAATGAATGGTTGTCCAGGGCAATTGGTGTCAATTGCTGGCTGGACAAATACTGTAAGGAAAATGCAGTAACATTCATTGACAACTGGGGCCTCTTCTATTCTATGGCAGAAATGACATGTATGCCAGGGACGGAGCTTATTGTTAGGGTAGAACTAAAGTGGGTTGGACGAATGTTCTGTCAGTGGGATGGATTTGTGATGGACATGACCAGTATGGGCCAACAGGTTACTGCAGTGTTCTTCCTTTCTTATGTTATTATGAAATAGGGATGTTGCTAAGTGGAACAGTCTTCCTATTTATCAAAACTTATTGCTTGGGTAGTGCTAAAAATGGGTTTTGCCAATTTTTTTAGGGGGTTGAATTTGTGAAGGACCTGCCAAACATGTGTAGTTATGTTATGGTCGTCTTCAGGGAGACTGAGAAATTTGTCAATCTTCTCTAAATTCTAACGAATTTTTCACCCATTCAGGACGATGTTACTGATACCATACTAATTACATGTATGTGAAGTAAATAATTTAGGCAGTGAAAGAGAGGGAATAGTTTGAATGGCTCCTGGTGTATTTATCCCAATTCTTGCATAGTTTATGGATAAAAGATGGGTATTAACAAAGGGGATATAACTAAGGTCTTGAGGATATCTCTCAAGATAGATAAGTTTAGATTTAGAAAGGATATGGAAAGTATTGGTTTGGAAATAGGGTAGTTGATGAGTGGAACAGTCTGCCTAGTAAGGTTGAAGTTAGGACCTTGGTAGTTTCAAATTTGGGTTGAATAAATTCATGAGTGAGAGGTTGGATTTGGTGGGACTCCCACATGAGTAAATAGAATTATCAAGCTTATTTCTTGGGTAGCATTGAAAATTGGGATGAGCAAATATTATGTTAGTGGGACGGATTGTGAAGGACCTGCCTAGTATGGGCCAACAGGCCTGCTGCAGTGTTCATAAGAACATAAGAACATAAGAAAGGAGGAACACTGCAGCAGGCCTGTTGGCCCATACCAGGCATGTCCTTCACATTCCATCCCACTAACAGAATATTTGTTCAACATAATTTTCAATGCTACCCAAGAAATAAGCTTTGATATTTTATTTACTCATGTGCAATTCCCAATCAATCCAACCCTTTTTCACTCATGAATTTATCCAACCTAAATTTAAAACTACCCAAGGTCCTTGCTTAATAACCCTACTAGGCAGACTGTTCCACTCATCATCTACCTATTTCCAAACCAATACTTTCCTATATCCTTTCTAAATCTAAACTTATCTAACTTGAATCCATTATTGCGGGTTCTCTCTTGGAGAGATACCCTCAAGACCTTATTTATATCCCCTTTGTTAATACCCATTTTCCACTTGTATACCTCGATCATGTCTCCCTCATTCTACGTCTTACAAGTGAATGTAATTTAAGGGTCTTCAATCTTTCTTCGTAAGGAAGATTTCTAATGCTATGTATTAATTTAGTCATTCTACGCTGAATGTTTTCTAACGAATTTATGTCCATTCTGTAATATGGAGACCAGAACTGAGCTGCGTAATCTAGGTTAGGCCTTACTAATGATGTATAAAGCTGTAATATAACCTCTGGACTTCTGTTGCTAACACTTCTTGATATAAATCCCAGTAATCTATTTGCCTTATTACGCACGCTTAGGCATTGCTGTCTTGGTTTAAGGTTGCTGCTTACCATCACCCCCAAGTCCTTCTCGCAATCTGTATGGCTAAGTTCTACGTTATTTAACTTATAAGTGCTTGGGTTATGGACACTCCCGAGCTTAAGAACTTTGCATTTATCTACATTGAACTGCATCTGCCATTTTCTGACCAGGAATTGAGTTTGTCTAAATCCTCCTGTAGTTCACTGACATCTACGTCTGAATCGATTATCCTACCTATCTTCGTGTCATCACGAATTTGCTCATATCACTAGTAATTCCCTCGTCAAGGTCATTTATATATATTATAAACAACAACGGGCCCAAAACCGATCCCTGTGGAACACCACTTGTTACAGATCCCCACTCAGATTTAACCCCATTAATGCACACCTCTGCTTCCTATTGGTGAGCCATGACTCGATCAAATGAAAACACTTTTCCTCCAATGCCGTGAGCAGCCACTTTCTTTAACAGTCTCTGATGTAGTACTCAATCAAAAGCCTTTAAAATCAAATAAACAATATCGAATTCTTTATCATGATCAACTGCCTCAAAAGCCTTACTGAAAAAGTTAATAAATTAGTTAGGCAGGAACGACTGGTGAATCCATGTTGAGTATCATTAATCAAATTATGCCTATCGAGATGGCTTCTTATGTTATCAGCTATAATCGACTCTAATAATTTGCCTACAATTGAAGTTAGACTTATTGGGCGGTAATTTGATGGTAACGACTTGTCCCCTGCTTTAAAAATAGGAATTACATTAGCCATCTTCCACGTATGAGTGAGTAGAATTGTCAAAGCTTATTTCTTGGGTAGCATTGAAAATTGGGTTGAGCAAATATTCTGTTAGTGGGACGGATTGTGAAGGACTTGCCTAGTATGGGCCAACAGGCCTGCTGCAGTGTTCCTCCTTTCTTATGTTCTTATATAATTTGAAGACAGTAGAACTATACACAACTGCAACGACTTCCACGATCTAAAAATTTGTATTGATAAAGCCACTGGATGGCGAGACGTCTACGACACAGATACCCAGATGTTGCACATGTGTCTCATTTTTATTATACAGTATTCTCCATCTTCAAGACTACAGCCTCTTCACACCACCTCCAAGGCTGAGGGACTGATTACCTCATCTTTTGTATATAGTTCTTTTGTAGATGTTTAAGCTATAGATTGATTTTGAGAAAAAGTTGAACTCTTAAGTTGCTAATGGTATATATGGGTCCTGTGAGTTGTAATAATAGTTTAAACTAAGAAGAGTTAGTGGTCACCATCTTTCCTATAAATATAACAATGGACTTACCTTCACTAGTAATAGTTGTTTGGATGGTCTTCCCTGGAATGGTATCAACCTTCGTAATTGTTATCGACAATTGATTACATAGACACCTAAGCAAATACTAGGATATATTTGATAGCAAAAGTTAGATCATGGGATCTTGATCACTTCTAACAAACAGTGATTATAATGAAAGATATAGGCTGAGAGAGGTGTGACACCTGACAATGATGCATGTGACTCAAGTCCGAGCCCCTATCACTCATGTATTTATCTAACCTATAATTGAAGTTACCCAAACTTTCATCTTCAATTCCTACTACATGCATGAGTGGTCGTATTTAAAAACATGAGAAAGAACACTGCTAAAGGTCTATTGGCCCAGTATGTTGGTGTGTTGGCCAATTTACCAGTTTTGTTGATAAACGGTTCAGAGAACCGACAAGTTGATAATTTAGACAACATTGCCACACTTAGTATCTTTATACTCAAGTGTCCCCTTAAAAATAATTATGGGTATCTTACTGACAAAGAGATGAAATGTGCTCTATTTTTAATAATTATTTTCTCGTTACAGGAGACACTAATAATATCCAAGAATTAGGTATTTTAGTGGGCCTGGAAGATAAATTGTAGTATCACAGTCACTAGCGAAAAGGTTATCAAACAGATAGACCGTTTGAAGCAAAATAAATCGCCAGGCCCTGATGAGCTTTTTCAAGGGTTCTTAAGGAATGCAAAAAAAGAACTCTGTGAAAGCCTTAACTAACATTTTTAACCTATCTCTTCAAACAGGTGTAGTGCCGGATACGTGGAAGATGGCTAATGTAATTCCTATTTTTTAAAACAGGGACAAGTCGTTTTCCATCAAATTACCGCCCAATAAGTCTAACATCAATTGTAGGCAAATTACTAGAGTCGATTATAGCTGATAACATAAAAAGCCATCTCGATAGGCATAATTTGATTAATGATACTCAGCATGGTTCATAGGGCCGTTCCCGCTAACTAATTTATTAACTTTTTCAGTAAGGCTTTGAGGCAGTTGATAATGATAAAGAATTCGATATCGTTTATTTGGATTTTAGTAAGGCTTTTGATAGAGTACCACATCAGAGACTGTTAAAGAAAGTGGCTGCTCATGGCATTGGGGGAAAAGTGTTGTCATGGATCGAGTCATGGCTCACCAATAGGAAGCAGAGAGTGTGCATAAATGGGGTTAAATCAGGTGGATCTGTAACAAGTGGCGTTTCAGGGATCGGTTTTGGGCCCGTTATTGTTTATAATATATATAAATGACCTTGACGAGGAATTTCTAGTGATATGAGCAAATTCGCTGATGACACGAAGATAGGTAGGATAATTGATTCAAACATAAAATGTCATAGAACTTCAGGAAGATTTAGACAAACTTAATTCGTGGTCAGAAAAGTGGCAGATGCAGTTCAATGTAGATAAATGCAAAGTTCTAAAAACTCAGGGGGTGTCCATAACCCAAGCACTTATAAGTTAAATAACGTAGAACTTAGCCATACAGATTGCGAGAAGGACTTGGGGGTGATGGTAAGCAGCAACCAAACCAAGACAACAATGCCTAAGCGTACGTAATAAGGGAAATAGATTACTGGGATTTATATCAAGAAGTGTGCAACAGAAGTCCAGAGGTTATATTACAGCTTTATACATCATTAGTAAGGCCTCACCTAGATTACGCAGCTCAGTTCCACGTATGAGTGGGTAGAATGTCAAAGCTTATTTCTTGGGTAGCATTGAAAATTGGGTTGAGCAAATATTCTGTTAGTGGGACGGATTGTGAAGGACCTGCCTAGTATGGGCCAACAGGCCTGCTGCAGTGTTCCTCCTTTCTTATGTTCTTATGTTCTTATGTATCAGACACTACACCTGTTTGAAGAGATAGGTTAAAAATGTTAGTTAAGGGTTCACAAAGTTCAATTTGCATTCCTTAAAAACCCCATGAAAAAGCTCATCAGGGCCTGGCGATTTATTTTGCTTCAAACGGTCTATCTGTTTGATACCCTTTCGCTAGTGACTGTGATACTACATAATTTATCTTCTTCAGGCCCACTAAAATACCTAATTCTTGGGATATTATTAGTGTCTTCGTGATGAAAACGAAGAAAATAATTATTAAAAATAGAGCACATTTCATTATCTTTGTCAGTAAGATACCCATAATTATTTTTAAAGGGGACCTATCTTATCTCTAACTTTTGTTCTATACACCTGGAAAAAACTTTTTGGGTTAGTTTCGAATCCTAGCAACTTTAATTTCGTAGTCCCTTAGCTTTTCTTATCCCTCTTTTAACGTCCTCTTAATGTCAATATACTGATTCGTAAGATGACCCTCACCTCTTTTGATACGCCTATAAATTCCTTTCTTCTGCCCTAAAAGATATTGGAGCCTATTATTCATCCATTTGGGTCATTTCTATTCGATCTAATTTCTTTATATGGGATAAATGTTCTTTGGGCAGCATGTATAGTGTTCAGAAAACTGTCATATTGATAGCTCTCTTCATTACCCCAGTCCACAGATGATAAGTGTTCTCTAAGTCCATTGTAATCTGCTAAGCGAAATCTGGGACCATTACTGAGTTATTCCTACTATGAAACTTCCATTCAATGCCAAAGGTAATTGATTTGTGGTCGTTGCGCCGAGTTCCTCTGTAATTCCTCCTTTCTTATGTTCTTATGTTCTTATGGATCGAGTCATGGCTCACCAATAGGAAGCAGAGGTGTGCATTAATGGGGTTAAATCGGAGTGGGGATCTGTAACAAGTGGCGTTCCACAGGATCGGTTTGGGCCGTTGTTGTTTATAATATATATAAATGACCTTGACGAGGGAATTACTAGTGATATGAGCAAATTCGCTGATGACACGAAGATAGGTAGGATAATCGATTCAGACGTAGATGTCACGGAACTTCAGGAGGATTTAGACAAACTCAATTCCTGGTCAGAAAATGGCAGATGCAGTTCAATGTAGATAAATGCAAAGTTCTAAAGCTCGGGAATGTTCATAACCCTAGCACCTACCAGCTAATAATGTTGAACTCAGCCGTACAGAATGCGAAAAGGATCTGGGGGTTATGGTAAGCAGCAACCTCAAACCAAGTCAGCAATGCCTAAGCGTAGAAATAAAGCAAATAGATTACTGGAATTTATATCAAGAAGTGTAAGCAACAGAAGTCCAGCGGTTATATTACAGCTTTATACATCATTAGTAAGGCCTCACCTAGATTATGAGCTAGTTCTGGTCTCCATTTTACAGAATGGATATAAATTCGTTAGAAAACATTCAGCGACGAATGACAAAGTTAATTCATAGCATTAGAAATCTTCCGTATGAAGAAAGATTGAAGACCCTTAAATTACATTCACTTGTAAGACGAAGAATGAGGGAGACATGATCGAGGTATATAAGTGGAAGATGGGTATTAATAAGGGGGATATAAATAAGGTCGTGAGGATATCTCTCCAGAGAGAACCCGCAATAATGGATTCAAATTGGATAAGTTTAGATTTAGAAAGGATATAGGAAAATATTGGTTTGGAAATAGGGTAGTTGATGAGTGGAACAGTCTGCCTAGTAGGGTCATTGAAGCTAGGACCTTGGGTAGTTTCAAATTTAGGTTGGATAAATTCATGAGTGAGAGGGGTTGGATTTGAGTGGGACTCGCACTTGAGTTAATAGAATCTTCAAAGCTTATTTCTTGGGTAGAATTGAAAATTAGGTTGGGCAATTATTCTGTTAGTGGGATGGATTGTGAAGGACCTGCCTAGTATGGGCCAACAGGCCTGCTGCAGTGTTCCTCCTTTCTTATGTTCTTATGTTCTTATGTTCATATTCAGGGGTTTAAGTTGTTCCATGTAGATAGATATAATGGGAAAGGGGGTGGAGTTGCATTGTATGTACGAGAAAATATAAATTGCTGCATAAAAATAGATGGCTCATTAACAGAATCTGTTTGGGTAGAGTTTCTAGAAGGTCAAGAAAAACTGATTCTAGGTGAAGACGTGTCTTGTGTGCTCTCTGTCAGTGAAGACGTGTCTTGTGTGCTCTCTGTCAATCTGAAGAAGATGTCCTCTCTTGAGCTACTCTACCAGCAGCTGAAGGAAGAACTGAGGGTAGCTAAGCTTGAGATACAGCGACTGACTGAGGAAAACAAGAGGATTCGTAGTAATCCTCCTGTTGAGAATCCTCAAGCCAAGAAAGGAACCTGGACAGTGGCTAAAACGCATGGGACAAAGTTAAAGATCAAGAGGACGGGTGGAGAGGTAGAAACAACGAAGACCCAGGAGAATGTTGTGGAAACATCGAACCCATTCTCCGTGCTACCCGATGAATGTGAGTCGACTTCTGGGAGCGTCACGACGAAAGACACAAAGGAAGGTAAAAACATTGTTGTTGTTGGGGACAGTCAGGTTAGGTACATGGATAGGGCTTCTGTTTGATTGATAGGAGTAGGAGACAGAGGGTTTGCTTTCCTGGGGCTGGGATGGAGGATATTGTTAGCGTCTGGACGACATCATGAGAGGTAATGGGAGCAATCCTATTATCTGTCTCAGTGCTGGAGGCAACGATGTTGGCAGACGTAGGAGTGAGGACCTGACTAGCAGGTTTAGGTCAGCAATAGACATAATTAGAACATAAGAACATAAGAAAGGAGGAACACTGCAGCAGGCCTGTTGGCCCATACTAGGCAGGTCCTTCACATTCCATCCCACTAACAGAATATTTGTTCAACCTAATTTTCAATGCTACCCAAGAATAAGCTTTGATAATTTTATTTACTCATGTGCAATTCCCAATCAAATCCAACCCTTTCACTCATGAATTTATCCAACCTAAATTTAAAACTACCCAAGGTCCTTGCTTCAAGAACCCTACTAGGCAGACTGTTCCACTCATCAACTACCCTATTTCCAAACCAATACTTTCCTATATCCTTTCTAAATCTAAACTTATCTAACTTGAATCCATTATTGCGGGTTCTCTCTTGGAGAGATACCCTCAAGACCTTATTTATATCCCCTTTGTTAATACCCATTTTCCACTTGTATACCTCGATCATGTCTCCCTCATTCTACGTCTTACAAGTGAATGTAATTTAAGGGTCTTCAATCTTTCTTCGAAAGGAAGATTTCTAATGCTATGTATTAATTTAGTCATTCTACGCTGAATGTTTTCTAACGAATTTATGTCCATTCTGTAATATGGAGACCAAAACTGAGCTGCGTAATCTAGTTGAGGCCTTACTAATGATGTATAAAGCTGTAATATAACCTCTGGACTTCTGTTGCTAACATTCTTGATATAAACCCCAGTAATCTATTTGCCTTATTACGTACGCTTAGGCATTGCTGTCTTGGTTTAAGGTTGCTGCTTACCATCACCCCAAGTCCTTCTCGCAATCTGTATGGCTAAGTTCTACGTTATTTAACTTATAAGTGCTTGGGTTATGGACACTCCGAGCTTTAGAACTTTGCATTTATCTACATTGAACTGCATCTGCCATTTTCTGACCAGGAATTGAGTTTGTCTAAATCCTCCTGTAGTTCACTGACATCTACGTCTGAATCGATTATCCTACCTATCTTCGTGTCATCAGCGAATTTGCTCATATCACTAGAAATTCCTCGTCAAGGTCATTTATATATATTATAAAGAACAACGGGCCCAAAACCGATCCTGAGGAACGCCACTTGTTACAGATCCCCACTCCGATTTAACCCCATTTATGCACACCCTCTGCTTCCTATTGGTGAGCCATGACTCGATCCATGACAACACTTTTCCGCAATGCCATGAGCAGCCACTTTCTTTAACAGTCTCTGATGTGGTACTCTATCAAAAGCCTTACTAAAATCCAAATAAACAATATCGAATTCTTTATCATTATCAACTGCCTCAAAAGCCTTACTGAAAAAGTTAATAAATTAGTTAGGCAGAACGGCCCTGGTGAATCCATGCTGAGTATCATTAATCAAATTATGCCTATCGAGATGGCTTCTTATGTTATCAGCTATAATCGACTCTAGTAATTTGCCTACAATTGATGTTAGACTTATTGGGCGGTAATTTGATGGTAACGACTTGTCCCCTGCTTTAAAAATAGGAATTACATTAGCCATCTTCCATGTATCCGACACTACACCTGTTTGAAGAGATAGGTTAAAAATGTTAGTTAAGGGTTCACAGAGTTCTATTTTGCATTCCTTAAGAACCCTTGAAAAAGCTCATCGGGCCTGGCGATTTATTTTGCTTCAAACGGTCTATCTGTTTGATAACCATTTCGCTAGTGACTGTGATACTACATAATTTATCTTCTTCAGGCCCACTAAAATACCTAATTCTTGGGATATTATTAGTGTCTTCCTGAGTGAAAACCGAGAGAAAATAATTATTAAAAATAGAGCACATTTCATTCTCTTTGTCAGTTAGATACCCATAATTATTTTTAAGGGGACCTATCTTATCTCTAACTTTTGTTCTATACACCTGGAAAAACTTTTTGGGTTAGTTTTCGAATCCTAGCAACTTTAATTTCGTAGTCCCGTTTAGCTTTTCTTATCCCCTTTTAACGTCCCTCTTAATGTCAATATACTGACTCATAAGATGACCCTCACCTCTTTTGATACGCCTATAAATTCCTTTCTTCTGCCCTAAAAGATATTTGAGCCTATTATTCATCCATTTTGGGTCATTTCTATTCGATCTAGTTTCTTTATATGGGATAAATGTTATTTGGGCAGCATGTATAGTGTTCAGAAAACTGTCATATTGATAGCTCTCTTCATTACCCCAGTCCACAGATGATAAGTGTTCTCTAAGTCCATTGTAATCTGCTAAGCGAAAATCTGGGACCGTTACTGAGTTATTCCTACTATGAAACTTCCATTCAATGCCAAAGGTAATTGATTTGTGGTCGCTTGCGCCGAGTTCCTCTGTAATTTCTAAATTATTAACAAGGGTTTCCTTGTTTGCCAGAACTAAGTCAAGCAGGTTATTTCCCCTTGTAGCTTCTGTCACAAACTGCTTCAAAAAACAATCTTGAACTACTTCTAAGAAGTCGTTAGATTCTAAATTCCCAGTCAAAAAATTCCAATCAATTTGACTAAAGTTGAAGTCACCCAGAATAACTACGTTATCGTGCATTGTGGCCTTAACAATTTCCTCCCATAGTAGTCTCCCTTGGTCCCTATCTAAGTTTGGGGGACGGTATATCACACCTAAAATCAATTTTTCATGCCCCTCTGAAAATTCTATCCAGACAGACTCTGTATATTTCAGAATGCCGAAATTGGTCACATTAAACAGGGTTTCTAAAAATTGGGTTCCCAAAAAAAACTAGAAACAGAAAGGGTATCGGGGAAAGGCGGGTGGGGTGGCAAAAAAATCTCCATGTCCGTGATCATTTTAAAATTTTTTTTGCATAAAGAAAAACGGGTTTTTAAAGTTCCATCAGAATTAAACACCATTTTTCAGAAGGTCTTTGTCTGAATTAAATTTTCAAAAGGGGTGTGAAAAATTGATTTTAGGCGTGATTTCCGTCCTCCCAAAATTAGATAGGGAACAAGGAAGACTACTTTGGGAGGAAATTGTTAAGGCCACAAGACACGATAACGTAGTAATTCTAGGGACTTAACTTTAGTCAGATTGATTGGAATTTCATGACAGGGAATTTAGAATCTAACGACTTTTTAGAAGTAGTTCAGGATTGCTTTTTGAAGCAGTTTGTAACAGAACCTACAAGGGAAATAACCTACTTGACTTGGTTCTGGCAAGCAAGAAACCCTTGTTAATAATTTAGAAATTACAGAGAACTCGGCTCAAGCGACACAATCAATTACCTTTAGCATTGAATGGATGTATGATAGTAGGGATAATTCAGTAATGGTCCCAGATTTTCGCTTAGCAGATTATAATGGACTTAGAAACACTTATCAACTGTGGACTGGGGTGAAGAAGAGAGGTATCAATATGACAGTTTCTTAACACTATACAGGCTGCCCAAAGAACATTTATCCCGTATAAAGAAATTAGATCAAGTAGAAATGACCCAAAATGGATGAATAATAGGCTCAAATATCTTTTAGGGCAGAAGAAAGGAATTTATAGGCGCATAAAAGAGGTGAGGGTCATCTTATAAATCAGTATACTGACATTAAGAGGACGTTAAAAGGGAATAAGAAAAGCTAAACGGGACTATGAAATTAAAGTTGCTAGGGATTCAAAAACTAACCCAAAAGTTTTTCCAGGTTTATAGAACAAAAGTTAGGGATAAGATAGGTCCCCTTAAAAATAACTTTGGGCATCTTACTGACAAGGAGAATGATATGTGCTCTATTTTTAATAATTATTTTCTCTCGAGTTTTCACAAGGAAGACATTAATAATATCCCAGTAATTAATTTTTACAGAGGCCCAGAAGAAGATAAATTATGTAATATCACAGTCACTAGCAAATGATTATGAAACAGCTGGACCACTGAAACAAAATAAATCGCCGGGTCTGATGAGCTTTTGCAAGGGTTCTTAAGGAATGCAAAATGGAACTCTGTGAACCAATATCTAACATTTTTAATTTATCTCTTCAAACAGGTGTAGTGTCTGATATGTGGAAGATGGCTAATGTAATTCCTATTTTTAAAGCGGGGACAAGTCACTACCGTCAAACTACCGCCCAATAAGCCTGACCTCAATTGTAGGCAAATTACTAGAGTCAATTATAGCTGATATTATTAGAAGCCATCTAGATAACCATAATTTGATTAATGATACCCAGCATGGATTCACGAGGGCCGTTCCTGCCTATCTAATTTATTAACCTTCTTCAGTAAAGCTTTTGAGGCTGTTGATCACGATAAAGAATTCGATATTGTTTATTTAGACTTTAGTAAGGCTTTTGATAGAGTACCGCACCAGAGACTGTTAAAGAAGTGGCAGCTCATGGCATTGGGGAAAAGTGCTGTCATGGATCAGTCATGGCTCACCAATAGGAAGCAGAGAGTGTGCATAAATGGGGTTAAATCCGAATGGGGACTTGTAACAAGTGGTGTTCCACAGGGATCAGTCTTAGGCCCATTGTTATTTATAATATATATCAATGACCTTGATGAGGAATTACTAGTGATATGAGCAAATTCGCCGACGACACGAAGATAGGTAGGATAATTGATTCAAACATAGATGTCATAGAACTTCAGGAAGATTTAGACAAACTTAATTCGTGGTCAGAAAAGTGGCAGATGCAGTTCAATGTAGATAAATGCAAGGTTCTGAAGCTCGGGAGTGTCCATAACCCAAGCACTTATAAGTTAAATAACGTAGAACTTAGCCATACAGATTGCGAGAAGGACTTGGGGTGATGGTAGCAGCAACCTTAAACCAAGACAGCAATGCCTAAGCGTACGTAATAAGGCAAATAGATTACTGGGATTTATATCAAAGTGTTAGCAACAGAAGTCCAGAGGTTATATTACAGCTTTATACATCATTAGTAAGGCCTCACCTAGATTACGCAGCTCAGTTCTGGTCTCCATATTACAGAATGGACATAAATTCGTTAGAAAACATTCAGCGTAGAATGACTAAATTAATACATAGCATTAGAAATCTTCCTTACGAAGAAAGATTGAAGACCCTAAAATTACATTCACTTGTAAGACGTAGAATGAGGGAGACATGATCGAGGTATACAAGTGGAAAATGGGTATTAACAAAGGGGATATAAATAAGGTCTTGAGGATATCTCTCCAAGAGAGAACCCGCAATAATGGATTCAAGTTAGATAAGTTTAGATTTAGAAAGGATATAGGAAAGTATTGGTTTGGAAATAGGGTAGTTGATGAGTGGAACAGTCTGCCTAGTAGGGTTATTGAAGCTAGGACCTTGGGTAGTTTCAAATTTAGGTTGGATAAATTCATGAGTGAGAGGGGTTGGATTTGAGTGGGACTCGCGCATGAGTGGGTAGAATTGTCAAAGCTTATTTCTTGGGTAGCATTGAAAATTGGGTTGAGCAAATATTCTGTTAGTGGGACGGATTGTGAAGGACCTGCCTAGTATGGGCCAACAGGCCTGCTGCAGTGTTCCTCCTTTTTGTTCTGCATTCTTATAACAGTTCTTCATGATTCCCTTATGTCTACTTGGAACAATTTAAAACCCTGTATATGACATTCAGCAGGCATGTCCCTATTTTTCGTATTGAACCACGTCTCAGTTATGGCAAATACATCAATGTTACCTGCACTTGCAACTAATCTCAAATCGTCCATCTTATTCCTAGCACTACGACTATTTGTATAATACACTTTTAAAGACCCTCCTTTCTCTTTACCCTTCCTGCTCCATTCTGTTTTACCACTATACCTATTACTGTCCTTGTTATTGTTAAGATTTTTATATCAAATCCTAGATCTATATTTCGACATTCAGTATTTTCCATTTCTAAACCCATACCTCTAACTAATCCTAGTTTAAAGTCCTAACAACACCCTCAACTGAGCTAGCAAGAAAATCCACACCTGCCCTGGATAAGTGAACCCCATCCCTGGCATACATGTCATTTCGGCCATAGAAGTGGTCCCAGTTGCAAATGAATGGTACTGCATTATCCTTACAGTGTTTGTCCAGCCAACAATTGACACCAATTGCCCTGGACAGCCATTCATCTCCAACTCCTCTCCTTGGCAAAATACCACATATGACAGGGTTCCCACCCTTCTTCCTAATTATGTCTATTGCTGACCTATACCTGCTAGTCAGGTCCTCACTCCTACGTCTGCCAACATCGTTGCCTCCAGCACTGAGACAGATAATAGGATTGCTCCCATTACCTCTCATGATGTCGTCCAGACGGCTAACAATATCCTCCATCCCAGCCCCAGGAAAGCAAACCCTCTGTCTCCTACTTCTCTCTTTCAAGCAGAAGGCCCTATCCATATACCTAATTTGACTATCCCCAACAAGAACAATGTTCTTACCTTCCTTGGTGACTTTCGTGATGTTCCCTGTAGTCGACTCACATTCATCGGGTAACATGGAGAATAGGTTCGATGTTTCCACAACAGGTTTCTGGTTCTTCGTTAATTCTACCTCTCCATCCATCCTCTTGATCTTTAACTTTGTCCCATGCATTCCGGCCACAGTCCAGGTTCCTTTCTTGGCTTGAGGATTCTCAACAGGAGGATTACTACGAATCCTCTTGTTTTCCTCAGTCAGTCGCTGTATCTCAAGCTTAGCTACCCTCAGTTCTTCCTTCAGCTGGGTTTTGGGGGGAAAACAGCAGCTCAGTTCTGGTCTCCATATTACAGAATGGACATAAATTCGTTAGAAAACATTCAGCGTAGAATGACTAAATTAATACATAGCATTAGAAATCTTCCTTAGGAAGAAAGATTGAAGACCCTTAAATTACATTCACTTGTAAGACGTAGAATGAGGGGAGACATGATCGAGGTATACAAGTGGAAAATGGGTATTAACAAAGGGGATATAAATAAGGTCTTGAGGGTATCTCTCCAAGAGAGAACCCGCAATAATGGATTCAAGTTAGATAAGTTTAGATTTAGAAAGGATATAGGAAAGTATTGGAACCCTGTCATATGTGGTATTTTGCCAAGGAGAGGAGTTGGAAATGAATGGCTGTCCAGGGCAATTGGTGTCAATTGCTGGCTGGACAAATACTGTAAGGAAAATTCAGTAACATTCATTGACAACTGGGACCTCTTCTACGGCAGAAATGACATGTATGCCAGGGATGGGGTTCACTTATCCAGGTCTGGGGTGGGGGCACTGGCAACTGCAGTGGAGGGAACTGTTAGGGCTTTAAACTAGAAATAGTTAGGGGTATGGGTTTTGGGGGGAAAACAGCAGCTCAGTTCTGGTCTCCATATTACAGAATGGACATAAATTCGTTAGAAAACATTCAGCGTAGAATGACTAAATTAATACATAGCATTAGAAATCTTCCTTACGAAGAAAGATTGAAGACCCTTAAATTACATTCACTTGTAAGACGTAGAATGAGGGGAGACATGATCGAGGTATACAAGTGGAAAATGGGTATTAACAAAGGGGATATAAATAAGGTCTTGAGGGTATCTCTCCAAGAGAGAACCCGCAATAATGGATTCAAGTTAGATAAGTTTAGATTTAGAAAGGATATAGGAAAGTATTGGTTTGGAAATAGGGTAGTTGATGAGTGGAACAGTCTGCCTAGTAGGGTTATTGAAGCAAGGACCTTGGGTAGTTTTAAATTTAGGTTGGATAAATTCATGAGTGAAAGGGGTTGGATTTGATTGGGAATTGCACATGAGTAAATAAAATTTTCAAAGCTTATTTCTTGGGTAGCATTGAAAATTAGGTTGAACAAATATTCTGTTAGTGGGATGGAATGTGAAGGACCTGCCTAGTATGGGCCAACAGGCCTGCTGTAGTGTTCCTCCTTTCTTATGTTCTTATGTTCTTATGTAATATTATAAGTTGTAGGAGAACTAGTAATAGGCAGAATAAGGTGGATAGTAGAAAGCTAGTGACACTAGATGACAAGGACAGTAATAGGTATAGTGGAAAAACAGAGATGAGCAGGAAGGGTAAAGAGAAAGGAGGGTCTCTAAATATATACTACACCAATAGTCGTAGTGCTAGGAATAAGATGGACGAGTTGAGATTAGTTGCAAGTACGGGTAATATTGATGTTTTTGCAATAACTGAGACATGGTTTAATATGAAAAATCGGGACTTGCCTGCCGAATGTCACATTCAGGGTTTTAAATTGTTCCAAGTAGACAGAAGTATCGGGAAGGGGGGTGGGGTGGCACTCTATGTCCGTGATCATTTAAATTGTTGCATAAAAACGGGTATAAAGTCTGAATTAACACATACAGAATTTTCAGAGGGGTGTGAAAAACTGATTTTAGGCGTGATTTACCGTACTCCAAACTTAGATAGGGAACAAGGGAAACTACTTTGGGAGGAAATTGTTAAGGCCACAAGACACGATAACGTAGTAATTCTAGGGGACTTTAACTTTAGTCAGATTGATTGGAATTTCATGACAGGGAATTTAGAATCTAACGACTTTTTAGAAGTAGTTCAGGATTGCTTTTTAAAGCAGTTTGTAACAGAACCTACAAGGGGAAATAACCTACTTGACTTGGTTCTGGCAAGCAAGGAAACCCTTGTTAATAATTTAGAAATTACAGAGGAACTCAGCTCAAGCGACCACAAGTCAATTACCTTTAGCATTGAATGGATGTATGATAGTAGGGATAATTCAGTAATGGTCCCAGATTTTCGCTTAGCAGATTATAATGGACTTAGAGAACACTTATCAACTGTGGACTGGGGTGAAGAGGAGAGGTATCAATATGACAGTTTTCTTAACACTATACAGGCTGCCCAAAGAACATTTATCCCGTATAAAGAAATTAGATCAAGTAGAAATGACCCAAAATGGATGAATAATAGGCTCAAATATCTTTTAGGGCAGAAGAAAGGAATTTATAGGCGCATAAAAAGAGGTGAGGGTCATCTTATAAATCAGTATACTGACATTAAGAGGGACGTTAAAAAGGGAATAAGAAAAGCTAAACGGGACTATGAAATTAAAGTTGCTAGGGATTCAAAACTAACCCAAAAGTTTTTCCAGGTTTATAGAACAAAAGTTAGGGATAAGATAGGTCCCATTAAAAATAACTTTGGGCATCTTACTGACAAGGAGAATGACATGTGCTCTATTTTTAATAATTATTTTCTCTCGGTTTTCACACAGGAAGACATTAATAATATCCCAGTAATTAATTTTTACAGAGGCCCAGAAGAAGATAAATTATGTAATATCACAGTCACTAGCGAAATGGTTATGAAACAGCTGGACCGACTGAAACAAAATAAATCGCCGGGTCCTGATGAGCTTTTTGCAAGGGTTCTTAAGGAATGCAAAATGGAACTCTGTGAACCAATATCTAACATTTTTAATTTATCTCTTCAAACAGGTGTAGCGTCTGATATGTGGAAGATGGCTAATGTAATTCCTATTTTTAAAGCAGGGGACAAGTCACTACCGTCAAACTACCGCCCAATAAGCCTGACCTCAATTGTAGGCAAATTACTAGAGTCAATTATAGCTGATATTATTAGAAGCCATCTAGATAACCATAATTTGATTAATGATACCCAGCATGGATTCACGAGGGGCCGTTCCTGCCTATCTAATTTATTAACCTTCAGTAAAGCTTTTGAGGCTGTTGATCACGATAAAGAATTCGATATTGTTTATTTAGATTTTAGTAAGGCTTTTGATAGAGTACCGCACCAGAGACTGTTAAAGAAAGTGGCAGCTCATGGCATTGGGGAAAAGTGCTGTCATGGATCGAGTCATGGCTCACCAATAGGAAGCAGAGAGTGTGCATAAATGGGGTTAAATCCGAATGGGGACTTGTAACAAGTGGTGTTCCACAGGGATCAGTCTTAGGCCCATTGTTATTTATAATATATATCAATGACCTTGATGAGGGAATTACTAGTGATATGAGCAAATTCGCCGACGACACGAAGATAGGTAGGATAATTGATTCAAACATAGATGTCATAGAACTTCAGGAAGATTTAGACAAACTTAATTCGTGGTCAGAAAAGTGGCAGATGCTGTTCAATGTAGATAAATGCAAGGTTCTGAAGCTCGGGAGTGTCCATAACCCAAGCACTTATAAGTTAAATAACGTAGAACTTAGCCATACAGATTGCGAGAAGGACTTGGGGGTGATGGTAAGCAGCAACCTTAAACCAAGACAGCAATGCCTAAGCGTACGTAATAAGGCAAATAGATTACTGGGATTTATATCAAGAAGTGTTAGCAACAGAAGTCCAGAGGTTATATTACAGCTTTATACATCATTAGTAAGGCCTCACCTAGATTACGCAGCTCAGTTTTGGTCTCCATATTACAGAATGGACATAAATTCGTTAGAAAACATTCAGCGTAGAATGACTAAATTAATACATAGCATTAGAAATCTTCCTTACGAAGAAAGATTGAAGACCCTTAAATTACATTCACTTGTAAGACGTAGAATGAGGGAGACATGATCGAGGTATACAAGTGGAAAATGGGTATTAACAAAGGGGATATAAATAAGGTCTTGAGGATATCTCTCCAGGAGAGAACCCGCAATAATGGATTCAAGTTAGATAAGTTTAGATTTAGAAAGGATATAGGAAAGTATTGGTTTGGAAATAGGTAGTTGATGAGTGGAACAGTCTGCCTAGTAGGGTTATTGAAGCTAGGACCTTGGGTAGTTTCAAATTTAGGTTGGATAAATTCATGAGTGAGAGGGGTTGGATTTGAGTGGGACTCGCACGTGAGTAAATAGAATTATCAAAGCTTATTTCTTGGGTAGCATTGAAAATTAGATTGAGCAAGTGTTAGGTTAGTGGGACGGATTGTGAAGGACCTGCCTAGTATGGGCCAACAGGCTTGCTGCAGTGTTCCTCCTTTCTTATGTTCTTATGTTCTTATGTAATATACCGACCTCCAGGCTTGGATCACGATAGAGGAGACTTCTTTGGGACGAAATTGTTAGGGCTTCTAGGCACAATAACGTAGTGATAGTAGGGGATTTTAACTTTAGTCAAATTGACTGTACTTCTTTGACCGGTAATCTGGAGTCCAGTGACTTTATGGAAGTAGTTCAGGACTGTTTTCTGAAGCAGTGTGTGACGGAACCTACCAGAGGTAATAATTTGCTCGACCTAGTCTTGTCAAATAAAGAAACTCTTGTAAATAAACTGGAGATCACTGAAGAGCTTGGAGCTAGTGATCACAAATCCATTACTTTTAATATTACATGGGAGTACGAGAATAGGGATAATACGGTAAAAGTTCCTGATTTTCGTTCTGCCGATTATATTGGACTTAGGGAACACCTGTCTAATCTCGACTGGGGTAATCTAGTGAACGATTACGATGGGATCTGCGTTTATGATTTTTTTCTTAATAATGTACAACGTGCACAGAATATGTTTATTCCCCAGAGAGAATTTAGGTCAAATAATAACGATCCCAAATGGATTAACAGGAGGCTTAAACATCTATAAGGAGAGAAAAGAGGAATTTATAGGCGCATCAAAAGAGAAGATGTTAACCTTATTGACCAATATGTTCTGTTGAAAAGAGAAGTAAAAAAGTGGACTAGAAATTCTAAACGTGACTATGAGATTAAGGTTGCTAATGAATCAAAGACTATGTTAGGTAAAAGGACACAAATGCAACTAATGTGACATTTTATTGTGGCAACGTTTCGCTCTCCAGGAGCCGTTACAAACATTACATGGACACAGTGGGCTTATATATACTCTTAAAGTGAGGTGAAATACTAGTGGTGGTCGAAGTAGTAGTGATATAAGTAGTAGTAGTTGTAGTAGTAGTTGTAGTAGTAATACAATAAGGTAGAACAATCAATATGCACATGAGTAAAAGGTGGGATGGAATGTGAAGGACCTGCCTAGAATGGGCCAACAGGCCTGCTGCAGTGTTCCTCCTTTCTTATGTTCTTATGTTAAAACAAATACTTGGGTAGTATAACAATGGGTTAGACAAATATTTCTGCTGGAGGTTGAGATATAGAAGGCCTGTAGGAGTATTCCACATCTACGATGTGCTGAATTAGCAGGGAGACTATGTGATGGTAGGGTTAACTGTTTTCAGGAGGATTCTTGCTAAGACTTCAGAGATGGTGAAGCTGCCTTTAATTTGTTTAATTGTGTTAGAAACAGAGATAAGTGCTGATTCAAGGCATTTGCGTCTACGGAAATTAGTTTCTTTGATTACTAGTCGGGCGTCTTTGAATTTCATGAGATGATTGTTGGAATTTCGGTGTTGTACGCAGGCGTTGTTCAGGTTATCGTTTCTGCATGCATTAATGTGTTCATTGATGCGTGTTTCGAGGTTTCTTGGTGTTTCTCCTACATAAATTCTGTCCTACATAAATTCTGTAGACCCCTGCGTTGACTGGTTCATGGTGCTTGGATTTAGTCCTGGTTAGATCCTTAATAGAAGTACTGGAAGCGATGGCGATTCTAGTGTTAGCTTGTGCAAATACTTTAGAAATGTTGGATGCAACCTGGCTGTTGGGAAGAATTATAACTTTGTTTGGAGGGTTCTTTCAAGTGTACAGGACGAAGGTGAGGGAAAAGGTAGGACCTCAGAAAATTGGGAATGGACAGCTGACGGATAACGAACTGGAAATGTGTTCTCTATTTAAAGACTATTTTTTGTCAGTCTTTACACAAGAAGACGTAAATGAGATTACAGAAATTAACAATTATTCAGTTCCTGAAGAATTCAAGTTAACTAATATTACTGTCACGAGGGACATGGTTATCAAACAGATAGATAAACTGAAGCAAAATAAGTCCCCGGGACCCGACGAGTTGTTTTCCAGGGTACTTAAAGAATGCAAAATGGAACTTAGTCAGCCATTAACGAATGTGTTTAATACGTCCATCCTAACTGGTGTTGTGCCAGAGATGTGGAAGATAGCTAATGTAGTTCCTATATTCAAATCAGGGGATAAGTCCATTCCATCAAATTACCGTTCAATAAGCCTCACGTCTACAGTAGGCAAATTGTTAAATTAGACACATATGCAACACTTGGGTATCTTTATTGAGGAAACGTTTCGCCACACAGTGGCTTCATCAGTCCATCGCCACTGTGTGGCGAAACGTTTCCTCAATAAAGATACCCAAGTGTTGCATATGTGTCTAATTTAACAACTTGTCGGTTCTCTGAACCATTCATCTACATCCTGTCTGACACAGCAACTTCTTGGGATCTTGATACAAAGGGATTCTTCAACATTTGTCCAAACCTTTGGACAAGGACTTACTTCGACTAGTGGTTGATACCACTATGACCTGCCTCCTCCTGCTGCATCTCACCTGATTACAGCATATAAGCCACCTCTACGGCCTTGTGCTACACTTCTAACAAGATTGATGGACTGAACACATCAACTCCAGGCCGAGGGACTGATACCCTCAAACTCCTCCTCTTCTTAAGAACATAAGAACATAAGAAACAAGGAACACTGCAGCAGGCCTGTTGGCCCATACTAGGCAGGTCCTTCACAATCCATCCCACTAACAGAATAATTGCCCAACCTAATTTTCAATTCTACCCAAGAAATAAGCTTTGCAAATTCTATTAACTCAAGTGCGAGTCCCAATCAAATCCAACCCCTCTCACTCATGTATTTATCCAACCTAAATTTGAAACTACCCAAGGTCCTAGGTTCAATGACCCTACTAGGCAGACTGTTCCACTCATCAACTACCCTATTTCCAAACCAATATTTTCCTATATCCTTTCTAAATCTAAACTTATCCAATTTGAATCCATTATTGCGGGTTCTCTCTTGGAGAGATATCCTCAAGACTTTATTTATAATACCCATAATACCCATCTTCCACTTATATACCTCGATCATGTCTTCCCTCATTCGTACTTTGTATTGGACTGATGAAGCCACTGTGTGGCGAAACGTTTCCTCAATAAAGATACCCAAGTGTTGAATATGTGTCTAATTTAACAACTTGTCGGTTCTCTGAACCATTCATCTACATACAGTAGGCAAATTATTAGAATCAATTATAGCTGATATTATCAGAAGTCACCTTGAAGAACATAATTTGATTAATGAATCTCAGCATGTGTTTACGAGAGGTCGTTCCTGCCTGACAAATTTACTGACATAATAAGAACATAAGAAAGGAGGAACACTGCAGCAGGCCTGTTGGCCCATACTAGGCAGGTCCTTCACAATCCATCCCACTAACAATAATTTCCCAACCTAATTTTCAATTCTATTAACTCAAGTGCGAGTCCCACTTAAATCCAACCCCTCTCACTCATGTATTTATCCAACCTAAATTTGAAACTACCCAAGGTCCTAGCTTCAATGACCCTACTAGGCAGACTGTTCCACTCATCAACTACCCTATTTCCAAACCAATATTTTCCTATATCCTTTCTAAATCTAAACTTATCCAATTTGAATCCATTATTGCGGGTTCTCTCTTGGAGAGATATCCTCAAGACCTTATTTATATCCCCCTTATTAATACCCATCTTCCACTTATATACCTCGATCATGTCTCCCCTCATTCTTCGTCTTACAAGTGAATGTAATTTAAGGGTCTTCAATCTTTCTTCATACGGAAGATTTCTAATGCTATGAATTAACTTTGTCATTCGTCTGTAAAATGGAGACCAGAACTGAGCTGCATAATCTAGGTGAGGCCTTACTAATGATGTATAAAGCTGTAATATAACCGCTGGTCTTCTGTTGCTTACACTTCTTGATATAAATCCCAGTAATCTATTTGCTTTATTTCTTACGCTTAGGCATTGCTGACTTGGTTTGAGGTTGCTGCTTACTATAACCCCCAAATCCTTTTCGATAAAACATTTGAGGCAGTAGACAGTGATAAAGAATATGATATAGTTTACTTGGATTTCAGTAAGGCCTTCGATAGAGTACCTCACAAGAGACTCTTAAGAAAGGTGGCAGCTCATGGTATAGGAGGTAAAGTTCTAGCATGGATAGAAGCATGGCTTACCAATAGAAAGCAGAGAGTTTCCATTAATAGGGTCAAATCTGAATGGGGATTAGTCACTAGTGGCGTTCCACAAGGATCAGTTTTAGGCCCATTGTTGTTCATAATTTACATAAATGACCTTGATGAAGGAATTGCAAGTGACATGAGTAAATTTGCTGATGATACAAAAATAGGCCGTATAATTCATTCTGAGGAGGATACCAGTGAACACCAGGAGGATTTGGACAAATTAATGTCTTGGTCGGAAAAGTGGCAGATGAAGTTCAATGTGGATAAGTGTAAGGTGCTAGTCGTTGGTAATGAAAATATCCCACTATGTTTTCACACTACTTTTAAGACTCACATGCAGCTTTCTCCACCTGACCCAGCATTCTCCACCTGACTGTACCCTATATATATCTCTATGTTGCTCATTTTCCAGGTAGATCTGTCTGTGACTCGATAAAGCCCACTGCGTGGGCGAAACGTTGTCAATAAAGGATCACATTATACTGCTTATGTGTTTATTTTTCCATTGTGTCGGTATTTTATACCATTTATTTCCAAAATATCCCTCGAATTTATAAACTAGGTGAAGTTGAGCTTGATCATACAGAATGTGAAAAGACTTGGGAGTCATGGTAAGCAGAAATCTAAAGCCAAGACAACAGTGCCTAAATGTGCGCAATAAGGGTAACAGATTACTAGGATTTATTTCAAGAAGTATAAGCAACAGAAGTCCAAAAGCTATTTTACAGCTCTATACATCACTAGTGAGACCTCATTTGGATTATGCAGCTCAGTTTTGGTCTCCTTACTACAGGATGGATATAGATTCGGAAAAGCATAAACATAAGCAGTATAATGTGATCCTTTATTGACAACGTTTCGCCACGCAGTGGGCTATCGAGTCCAGACAGATCTACCTGGAAAATGAGTAACATGAAGATATATGGTGAGAAAATGCTGGGTCAGGTGGAGAAAGCTGCATGTGACAGTCTTAAAGTAGTATGATAGTTAAAAACATTGTGTGACTTAAAGGACCTGCAGTGTACCATACTTAGTTTTAGGTGGGATAGCGTTGAAGAAGTTTCTTTGCAATAGAGTTCAGCTATGTTGTAGACAGCCCGTTGTTCTGGGCTTGAAGTTGTTGGATATACAGATGAGTGATGATTCGGGTAGGATTCTTCGGTATTGCGTGTTGTCTTCTCTGGCGAAGAGTCTTGCGTTTCTGTAGTTGATTAAATGGTTGTGTAAATTTCGGTGTTGAACACAGGCATTTCTTGAGTCGTCAGATCTGCCTGCGTACTGGTGTTCTGAAATTCGTGTTTGTAGGTCTCTGGATGTTTCGCCAACGTATAATTTACTGCAGCCATTACAAGGGATTGTGTATACCCCTGCCGTGGATTGAAGCTTTTCCTGTCTGTTACATAAGAACATAAGAATGGAGGAACACTGCAGAAGGTCTACTGGCCCATACAAGGCAGGTCCTTATCAAAACCACCACTACCTAAGAATTTATTCCCGTACTCACGACACAAATCAAACCCAGCCCCTCCCACTCATATATTTGTCCAATCTCTTTTAAAGCCACCCAAGGTCCTAGCCTCTATCACAGTACTCGGAAGATTGTTCCACGCATCTACAACTCTGTTCGAAAACCAGTACTTGCCTATGTCCTTTCTAAATCTAAATTAATCCAATTTAAATCCGTTATTTCTGGTTCTTACTTGGTTCGATATCCTCAGTATTTTATTAATATCTCCTTTGTTTATGCCCATCATCCACTTGTACACCTCGATGATATCTCCCCTCATTCTACGTCTCTCCAGAGAGTGGAGATTCAACGCTCTAAGTCTATCTTCATACGGGAGATTTCTTATACTGTAAATCATTTTAGTCATTCTTCTTTGTATGTTCTCCAATGAATCTATATCCATCCTGTAGTAAGGAGACCAAAACTGAGCTGCATAATCCAAATGAGGTCTCACTAGTGATGTATAGAGCTGTAAAATAACTTTTGGACTTCTGTTGCTTATACTTCTTGAAATAAATCCTAGTAATCTGTTAGCCTTATTGCGCACACTTAGGCACTGTTGTCTTGGCTTTAGATTCCTGCTTACCATGACTCCCAAGTCTTTTTCACATTCTGTATGATCAAGCTCTACTTCACCTAGTTTATAAATTCGAGGGATATTTTCATTACCAAGGACTAGTACCTTACACTTGTCCACATTGAACTTCATCTGCCACTTTTCAGACCAAGACATTAATTTGTCCAAATCCTCCTGGGATCGCCACTTAGTGCCGTCCTTGCGAACCTATATATGGAACATTTGGAAGCCGAGCGATTTTCCACTATTATTCCCTCTTCTGTCACCTGGCTCCGTTATGTAGATGAATGGTTCAGAGAACCAACAAGTTATAAATTAGACACATATGCAACATTTGGGTATCTGTGTCAGATGTTGCTGTGTCAGACACAGCAACATCTTGGGATCTTAATACAAACAAATTCTTCAACACTTGTCCAACCTTTGGACGAAGACCTACTTCGACTAGTGGATGGTACCACTTTGACCCCGCCACCTGCTGCTTCACCTCACCTGACTACAGTATATAAGCCACCTCTACGGACATATGCAGTACTTTCTACAAGATTGATGGACTGAACACATCGACTCCAGGCCGAGGGACTGATTACCTCAAAACTCCTACTCTCCTTACACCTTTCTACTTTGTATTGGACTAATGAAGCCACTGTGTGGCGAAACGTTTCCTCAATAAAGATACCCAAATGTTACATATGTGTCTAACTTATGGCTCCGTTATGTTGACCACATTCTCATCATAACTCCCAAACGCTTCAATGTTCAAGCTCTCCAACACAAACTCAACCAGGTCGAGCCATCAATCCAGTATACACTAGAAGAAGAAGTCGACAACACTCTTCCTTTCCTTGATGTTCTTCTCTGCAAAGGTGTCCATGAACTTCGTTTTAAAGTCTATCGAAAACCTACCAATCAACACGATCTTCTCCACTTCTACTCTCACCACGACACCAAAACTAAACGTGGTGTAATTATAGGCTTTTTCCTGGGCACACACAGAATCTGTAGCAGTGAGTTCCTTGAAGAAGAACGCTCCCTCATTGAACAAGTTTTTTCCAAACTTCACTATCCTCGTCACTTCATTAGAGACTGCAGACGACGGGCATTAAACATCTTCAACACACCCAGAGAAGACCCAGCTGAGAAGAGATACATAGTCCTTCCCACCAACTCCATTTCCAAACACGTTTCCAACATTTTTTCTAAAACCTCATTCCGAGTATCCACCTCCACATCCACCACCATCAAGGACATTACCAGTAACAGACAGGAAAAGCTTCAATCCACGGCAGGGTATACACAATCCCTTGTAATGGCTGCAGCAAATTATACGTCGGCGAAACATCCAGAGACCTCCAAACACACATTTCAGAACACCAGTACGCAGGCAGATCTGACGACTCAAGAAATGCCTGTGTTCAACACCGAAATTTACACAACCATTTAATCAACTACAGAAACGCAAGACTCATCGCCAAGAAGACAACACGCAATACCGAAGAATCCTGGAATCATCACTTATCTGTATATCCAACAACTTCAACCAGAACAATGGCTTCTACAACATAACTGAACCTATTGCCAAGAAACCTCTTCAATGCTATCCCACCTAGAACTCAAGAATGGAACACTGCAGGTCCTTTAAGTCACACACGGTTTTAAACACTATCACACTACTTTTAAGACTGTCACATGCAGCTTTCTCCACCTGACCTAGCACTCTCCACCTGACCCAGCACTCTCCACCTGACTATACCTATATATATTCATGTTATTCATTTTCCAAGTAGATCCGTCTGTGACTAGATAGAGCCCACTGCGTGGGCGAAACGTTGTCAATAAAGGATCACATTATACTGCTTATGTGTTTATTTTTCCTTAGGCATTGCTGTCTTGGTTTAAGGCTGCTGCTTACCATCACCCCCAAGTCCTTCTCGCAATCTGTATGGCTAAGTTCTACGTTATTTAACTTATAAGTGCTTGGGTTATGGACACTCCCGAGCTTCAGAACCTTGCATTTATCTACATTGAACTGTACCTTCTGCCACTTTTCTGACCATGAATTAAGTTTGTCTAAATCTTCCTGAAGTTCTATGACATCTATGTTTGAATCAATTATCCTACCTATCTTCGTGTCGTCGGCGAATTTGCTCTTATCACTAATAATTCCCTCGTCAAGGTCATTGACATATATTATAAATAAATGGGGACTTGTAACACCACTTGTTACAAGTACCCATTCAGATTTAACCCATTTATGCACAGTCTCTGCTTCCTATTGATGAGCCATGACTCGATCCATGACAGCACTTTTCCCCAATGCCATGAGCTGCCACTTTCTTTAACAGTCTCTGGTGCGGTACTCTATCAAAAGCCTTACTAAAATCTAAATAAACAATATCGAATTCTTTATCGTGATCAACAGCCTCAAAAGCTTTACTGAAGAAGGTTAATAAATTAGATAGGCATGAATGGCCCCTCGTGAATCCATGAATAGTATCATTAATCAAATTAGGGTTTAAACTAGATGGCTTCTAATAATATCAACTATAATTGACTCTAGTAATTTGCCTACAATTAAGGTCAGGCTTATTGGGCGGTAATTTGACGGTAGTGACTTGCCCCCTTTTTTAAAAATAGGAATTACATTAGCCATCTTCCACATATCAGACACTACACCTGTTTGAAGAGATAAATTAAAAATGTTAGATAATGGTTCCCCAGTTCCATTTTGCATTCCTTAAGAACCCTGGAAAAAAGCTCATCAGGACCCGGCGATTTATTTTGTTTCAGTCGGTCTACTTGTTTCATAACCATTTCACTAGTGAATGTGATATTACATAATTTATCTTCTTCAGGGCCACTTTAAAAATTAATTACTGTGATATTATTATTATCTTCCTGTGTGAAAACGGGAGAAAAATAATTATTAAAAAAGAGCATATATCATTCTCCTTGTCAGTAAGATGCCCAGAGTTATTTATAAGGGACCTATCTTATCCCTATCACAGTACTCGGAAGATTGTTCCACGCATCTACAACTCTGTTCGAAAACCAGTACTTTATGTCCTTTCTAAATCTAAATTTATCCAATTTAAATCCGTTATTTCTGGTTCTTACTTGGTTCGATATCCTCAGTATTTTATTAACATCCCTTTGTTTATGCCCATCATCCATTATACACCTCGATGATATCTCCCCTCATTCTACGTCTCTCCAGGGGTGGAGATTCAACGCTCTAAGTCTATCTTCATACGGGAGATTTCTTATACTGTAAATCATTTTAGTCATTCTTCTTTGTATGTTCTCCAATGAATCTATATCCATCCTGTAGTAAGGAGACCAAAACTGAGCTGCATAATCAAATGAGGTCTCACTGGGATGTATAGAGCTGTAAAATAACTTTTGGACTTCTGTTGCTTATACTTCTTGAAATAAATCCTAGTAATCTGTTAGCCTTTTGCGCATACTTAGGCACTGTTGTCTTGGCTTTAAATTCCTGCTTACCATGACTCCAAGTCTTTTTCACATTCTGTATGATCAAGCTCTACTTCACCTAGTTTATAAATTCGGGGGATATTTTCATTCCCAAGGACTAGTACCTTACACTTGTCTACATTGAACTTCATCTGCCACTTTTCAGACCAAGACATTAATTTGTCCAAATCCTCCTGGAGTTCACTGGTATCCTCCTCAGAATGAATCATACGGCCTATTTTTGTATCATCAGCAAATTTACTCATGTCACTTGCAATTCCTTCATCAAGGTCATTTATGTAAATTATGAACAACAATGGGCCTAAAACTGATCCTTGTGGAACGCCACTAGTGACTAATCCCCATTCAGATTTGACCCCATTAATGGAAACTCTCTTTTCTATTGGTAAGCCATGCCTCTATCCATGCTAGAACTTTACCTCCTATACCATGAGCTGCCACCTTTCTTAAGAGTCTCTTGTGAGGTACTCTATCGAAGGCCTTACTGAAATCCAAGTAAACTATATCATATTCTTTATCACTGTCTACTGCCTCAAATGTTTTATTGAAAAACGTCAGTAAATTTGTTTATTACAGCTTTATACATCGTTCATAAGGCCTCACCTAGATTACGGAGCTCAGTTCTGGTCTCCATATTACAAAATGGATATTAATTTGTTAGAAAACATTCAGTGTAGAATGACTAAATTAATACATAGCATTAGAAATCTTCCATATGAAGAAAAATTGAAGACCCTAAATTACATTCACTTGTAAGACGAAGAATGAGGGAGACATAATCGAGGTATACAAGTGGAAAATGGGTATTAACAAAGGGGGTATAAATAAGGTCTTGAGAATATCTCTCCAAGAGAAAACCCGCAATAATGGATTTAAATTAGATAAGTTTAGATTTAGAAAGGATATAGGAAAGTATTGGTTTGGAAATTGGGTAGTTGATTAGTGGAACAGTCTGCCTAGTAGGGTTATTGATGCTACGACCTTGGGTTGTTTCAAATTTAGTTTGGATAAATTCATGAGTGAGAGGATGGATTTGAGTGGGAATTGCACATGAGTAAATAGAATTATCAAAGCTTATTTCTTGGGTAGCATTGAAGATTAGGTTGAACAAATATTCTGTTAGTGGGATGGAATGTGAAGGACCTTAAAAAAAGAGCATATATCATTCTCCTTGTCAGTAAGATGCCCAGAGTTATTTATAAGAACCTGCGTAGTATAGGCCAACAGGCCAGCTGCAGTGTTGTCAAGGGCAATTGGTGTCAATTTCTGGCTGGACAAATACTGTAAGGAAAATGCAGTAACTTTCATTGACAACTGGGACAACTGCAACTGCAGTGGAGGGAGCTGTTAGGGCATTAAACTAGAAAAAGTTAGTGGTTTTGGTTATGGGGGAAAAACAGTGAAGTCCCAGTGTAGTAATGTTATAAATTCTAGGGAAACTAGTAATAGGCAGACAAGGACAGTAATAGGTATAGTGGAAAAACAGAAATGAACAAGAAGGGTAAATAGAAAGGATAGTCTTTATATGTATATTACACCATTAGTCGTAGTGCTAGGAATAAGATGGACGAGTTGAGATTAGTTACAAGTACGGGTAATATTGATGTTTTTGCAATAACTGAGACATGGTTTAATATGAAAAATCGGGACTTGCCTGCCGAATGTCACATTCAGGGTTTTAAATTGTTCCAAGTAGAGAGAAGTATCGGGAAGGGCGGTGGGGGGGCACTCTATGTCCGTGATCATTTAAATTGTTGTATAAAGTCTGAAATAACACATACAGAGTCTTTCTGGATAGAATTTTCAGAGGGGTGTGAAAAATTGATTTTAGGCGTGATTTACCATCCTCCAAACTTAGATGGAAATAAATGGTATAAAATACCGACACAATGGAAAAATAAACACATAAGCAGTATAATGTGATCCTTTATTGACAACGTTTCGCCACGCAGTGGGTTTATCAGTCACAGACAGATCTACCTGGAAAATGAGCAACATGGAGAAAATATGGGGTACAGTCGGTGGAGAATGCTGGGTCAGGTGGAGAAAGCTGCATGTGAGTCTTAAAAGTAGTGTGATAGTTAAAACACTGTGTGACTTAAAGGACCTGCAGTGTACCATTCTTGAGTTCTAGGTGGGATAGCGTTGAAGAAGTTTCTTGGCAATGGTTCACTATGTTGTAGAAGCCGTTGTTCTGGTTGAAGTTGTTGGGTATACAGATGAGTGATGATTCTAAGATTCTTCGGTATTGCGTGTTGTCTTCTTGTTGATGAGTCTTGCGTTTTCTGTAGTTGATTAAATGGTTGTGTAAATTTCGGTGTTGAACACAGGCATTTCTTGAGTCTGATCTGCCTGCTACTGGTGTTCTGAAAGGGGTTTGGAGGTCTCTGGATGTTTTCCGCAAAATTTTGCTGCAGCCATTACAAGGGATTGTGTATACCTCTCCGGGGTTAAGTTTTCCCCCTTTTTTTGGAAATGCCTTGATGGTGGTGGATGGGGGGGATATAAATGGGGTTTTAAAAAAAAATGTTGGAAATGTTTTTGGGATATGGGTTGGGGGAAGGACTATGTATCTCTTCTCACATTCTTCTCGGGGTGTGTTGAAGATGTTTAATCCCGTCGTCTCTTCTAATGAAGTGACAAGGAGAGTGAATTTTGGAAAAAAAAGTGTTAATGGGGGGAGCTTTTTTCTTCAAGTAACTCACTACTGCAGATTCTAGGTCCCCAAAAAAAACCATAATTACAACGTTTGTTTTGGGTCGTGGTGGGGTAGAAGTGGAAGATCGTGTTATTGGTGGGTTTTTTTATAGACATTAAAACGAAGTTCATTGTCAGCTTTGCAGAAAAACATAAAGGGAAAAGGAAGAGGTTTGACTTCTTCTTCTAGTGTAAACGGGATTGATGGCTCGACCGGTTGGTTTTTGTTAAAACTTGAACGTTGAAGGTCTGGGATTTTGATGAGAATGTCGTCAAATAATGGAGCCAGGTGACAGAAGGGGGAAAAAGGGGAAAATCGCCGGTTCCCAAAAAGTTCCATATGGTTCGCGGACGGCACTATGGCGACCCCCGGGGTGTCAAAAAGCTGAAAATTGGGTTTTTTGAAAAAAACATGAAAACCCCCCTAGTTCAACAAGGTCGATGAAATCCGGCGGGAAGGGAAGATCGGAGTCGTCAATTTTCCTGCGCAAGGTGAAGCTTTGTAGTAGGTACTTTGGTGAATGGGATGTTATCAAGGCTGGAGAGTTTCTTGTTTCTGATGTTGATGTTGGGAAAGCGATTGAAAGGTCCCAAATGTTTCAGATGTGCTGGGCTGATGGTGCCCAAAGTTTTGGGGAAATTTTGGGAATTCCTGAGATTTGGTGGGGGGCACTGCCTATTCCCTAGGTAGGGCCCAATGGGTACCTGGTTTGTGAGTTTTTGGGGGACCGTAAATTCTGGCGGTCTGGGGTTACTGGGAAGGGGTGAATTTTTTTCCAGTTCATTCCCTCGAAGAGATACATAGTCCTTCCCCCCAACCCCATTTCCCAAAAAGTTTCCAACATTTTCTAAGACCCTTCCAAAAATTCCCCCCCCCCGGGTTTAGAAACTTTTTTGGGACTGCCTCCTTGTAACTGACTTAGGCGCATGCTACACCGACACTCTGAGACACTTTCTCAGACTTTCAATGGAGGGAAAGTGGAATGTGTACGCCTGCCCCAGAGTTCCCGGTTCAAAGGATACCCCCTTTAAACAATATATGCAGTAAATAACCACTTTGACTAATACTTAAGGGGGGTTGCCCCCAAATTTCCTTATATGGGCCTTCACCCCTTTTAACCCACAGCTCAAATAACCCCCCCTTACCCGAATATCCCGGAGCTATACTAAGAAAATCGAGTATAATCTTACGGGGGGCCGGGCCGGCGATCCACAGTACGTGGGAACCTCTGGATTCTTGGTTCCCAGGAAAGTTTTTGAAGAACTAGGGGCCAGCTCTTTTTCCCTTTGTACCCGTTAACACCCGGTGTCCAATCAAAAAGGAGGCGCGCCTCTCCCGCTTGTTTGTGGGCTGCTAGTTCTCTTGCCCTTTTTGTTTATTTAACATTTTACCTATGTTAGGGTGCTAGGCTAAAATATTAATATCTAACGTTGCCTCAATAATCCTAATATTAGTTTCTAACTGTACAAACTTGCCTAGGTGTTCCTAGGTGAATAAATCTATCAATTAAAATGTACATAAAGTTACCTCTGTCAACTCGAATGTGTTTATTTTTTGGTTTGGGGTGTTTGGTTCCCTAAACACCGGGGGCCGTTCCATGGTATGTTTAAGGCTCCACGGCTCACTTACCCTGTGGAATTTGGTGTCCCAAAAAGTTTCCACATCCCCCGCCGGGGGCGTTAAGTCTACATCAAGTTCACCTTCCGGGAGCCTTTACGGCGGCCCTGGCCGGTGCCGTCCGGTCCTCTCGTCGAGCAGAATCTGGTCAAATTTCCCAAACTGTCTAAACTTGTGGGTTCCAGTGATCTTAACCCTTCCCTTTAACTTTAATGTCTTTCACACATCTACCTTGTCTGAGCACTTCGTATTTTCCCCACCCAGTGGCCCATATACCCGGGTGCCCTTCCCACTGATACGAGGTTTCCTGGGTTTAAGGACAATCTATCCCCTTTTAGGTCCCCAAAAAGCGTCCCCCCAAGGTGGCTAAGGTTTGCCCTTCCTACTTGGTTTGGCACCTGGCGGTTCGTTGTTAAATAACATTCATTATCACTACCCCCTCAGCTATCATGGTGTGAGTTTCCCCCCCTCTCGGGGTTGCAGGGAACTCATGGGGTTCTGCCACCGATGATATATCCTACTGGGGATTTAAAAACCAATTCCTTCCTTAACAGTCCGTGGGAAGACAGGAATCATCTAGATAGTTGGCTCCCACCGGGATACCTACATTTCTGACTGTGTCAGTGGTAATGTCCTGGTCTGCCAGCTTCACACCAAGGTCTTTCAATCGCTTGGTTGCTGCAAGACCTCTGGTCGTAATAGCCGCAGGTAACGTCTTTACTACCAAAGCTGTAATATTTCTGTGATGTCCACCCAATTTAATAGTGACATCCACAACATCATAAGACTTGGGTGGGCCTGACTTATAGCACCTCCCAATGTCGCATTACTTTGTCGGTGGCCTTCAACTTTAACTTGGCCACCAACTTCTCTGTTATCATGGACACTTGTGCCCCGAGTCGAAGAATAATCGGGTTGTTTCGGATCTGTTCCCGCTCACAACCCTGCCATGACTGTAGGTAGGGCAGCAACTCTGTGCTTCTCACTCAGATTAGAGACTTGCCCACACTAATCACTCTGGCTACCACTTCAGGCTCGGGCTCGCTTTCTATCTCTACTGGAGAAACATCCCTACTAGCCTGGGGTTCCCTTAAATTATTGTGACATAGTGCAGTATGGTGCTTACCTTTCCGGCAGTTATAGCACTCTGAAAGAAGTGACTGGCAATCTTTTGTCTCATGTCCCCCCACAACATCTTAAGCATAGCTTCAACTCCTTTAGTCTCTGCCGCCTACTGCTCAGTGTTGCATACCGAGAGCAACTCCCCTAGTGTATTCGCCTTCGCAGAACACGCATATTCTGGTACGAATGTCTCTGAGGGTCTGCTTAGAGGTCCTTGTCTTAGACACTTCTTTGCTATAGTACACCCCAACGTTAGTGTTATGAGCTTTAAATTGATCTTATCCCTTAGCTTTTCTTATACCCTTTTTAACGTCCCTCTTAATGTCAGTATAGAAAAAGTTAGTGGTATGGGTTATCGGGGAAAAACAGTGAAGTCCCAGTATAGTATTGTTATAAATTTAGGAAGTAGTAATAGGCAGAATAAGGTGGATATTGGACAGCCAGTGGCACTAGGTGACAAGGACAGTAATAGGTATAGTGGAAAAACAGAAATGAGCAGGAAGGGTAAAAGAAAGGAGGGTCTTTAAATGTATATTACACCAATAGTCGTAGTGCTAGGAATAAGATGGATGAGTTGAGATTAGTTGCAAGTACGGGTAATATTGATGTTTTTGCAATAACTGAGACATGATTTAATATGAAAAATCAGGACTTCCCTGCCGAATGTCACATTCAGGGTTTTAAATTGTTCCAAGTAGAAAGTAGTATCGGGAAGGGGGGTGGAGTGGCACTCTATGTCCGTGATCATTTAAATTGTTGCATAAAAACGAGTATAAAGTCTGAAATAACACATACAGAGTCTGGATAAATTTTTCAGAGGGGTTTGAAAAATTGATTTTAGGCGTGA
Organism: Cherax destructor; assembly: GCA_009830355.1. Taxonomy (NCBI): domain Eukaryota; kingdom Metazoa; phylum Arthropoda; class Malacostraca; order Decapoda; family Parastacidae; genus Cherax; species Cherax destructor. Next base: position 1,438 of record WNWK01005009.1, on the reverse strand, counting down.
TTTACCGTCCTCCAAACTTAGATAGGGAACAAGGGAGACTACTTTGGGAGGAAATTGTTAAGGCCACAAGGCATGATAACGTAGTAATTCTAGTGGACTTTAACTTTAGTCAGATTGATTGGAATTTCTTGACAGGGAATTTAGAATCTAACGACTTTTAGAAGTAGTTCAGGGTTGCTTTTTTTAACCAGTTTGTGAGAGAACCTACAAGGGAAATAATCTACTTGACTTGGGTTTTGGCAAGCAAGGAAAACCCCTTGTTAATAATTGTGAAATTACAGAGGAACTCAGCCAAGCGACCACAAGTCAATTAATTACCTTTAGCATTGAATGGATGTATGATAGTAGGGATAATTCAGTAACGGTCCCAGATTTTCGCTTTGCAGATTATAATGGGCTTAGAGAACACATATCAACTGTGGTCTGGGTAGGAAGAGAGGATCAATATGACGTTTTCTTAACACTAACAAGCTGCCCAAAAAAAATTTTCCCCTATAAAAAATTAGATGAAGTGAAAAAAGAAAATGGATGAATAATAGGTCAAATATCTTTTGGGCAGAAGAAGGGAATTTTTAGGCGCATAAAAAGAGGTTAGGGTCATCTTATAAATCAGTATACCGACATTAAAAAAAGACGTTAAAAAGGGGATAAAAAAAGCTAAATGGGGCTATGAAAAAAAGTTGCTAGGGTTCAAAAACAACCCAAAAAATTTTTTCCCGGTTTATAGAACAAAAATTAGGATAAAATAGGTCCCCTTTAAAAAAACTCTGGGATCTTACTGACAAAGGGGAATGATATGTGTTCTATTTTTAATAATTATTTTCTCTCGGGTTTTACACAGGAAGATATTAATAATATCCCCAAAATTTTAATTTTTAAAAAAGAAGATAAATTATGTAATATCACAGTCACTATGAAATAGTTATGAAAAACTAGACCAACTGAAACAAAATAAAACACCAGGTCCTGATGAGCTTTTTTCAAAGGGGTTTTTAAGGAATGCAAAAGAAACCTTGGGAAAATAAGAACATAAGAAAAGGGGGAACACTGCAGCACCTTTTGGGCCCCTTCTAACAGGTCCTTCACAATCCGTCCCCTAACAGAACACTTGCTCAATCCAATTTTCAATGCTACCCAAAAAAAAAGCTTTGACAATTCTATTTACTCAGTTTGGGGTCCCCCCCGAAAAACCCCCCCCCCCCTCTGAATTTATCCAACCAAATTTGAAACTACCCAAGGTCCTACTAACCCCACTAGGCAGACTGTTCCACTCATAAATACCCTATTTCCAAACCAATACTTTCCCTTTTTCTTTCTAAATCTAAACTTATCTAATTGAATTCATTATTGTGGGTTCCGGGAGATATCATCATGACCTTATTTATATCCTCTTTTTTAATACCCATTTTCCACTTGTATACCTCGATCATGTTCCCCC